>VDFB02028462.1:64221-105190 GCA_007258455.2 Sequoia sempervirens
GAGTTTGATCGATGATGGAGAATGCTTGAAGCTAATCAAAGATACCCCTAGATATCGAAGGGAGTGACTTTAAAGTCTCTTCAATGTAATGAAAAATAGAAGGGGTGTGCAATCGTCGATGCAAATTTTTTGCAATAGGAGGAGTCTTCAAATAGTGGTGAGGTGTGTGTGGAACCAAGTGTTGAGATATGGTGTTGTACACCATTGCATAAATTAATTTATTATAATATTGTAATTTCAATAATTATTTAGTTGTGATACACCTTGGTGGTGTTGTTAATCACACTAGGCAATTATTTGGGGTCCACTTGATGTTGTATTGTATCATTGTATTATTATTATTTGTGTTGGAGACATGTGATAATAATTTAATATTAGGGAAATATTAAATAATGTGATGTTTTAGTACCTAATATTAAATGAGGGGTTAGTGGTTTTGTATTCACATGGTTTTTTGGTACATGGTTTTACCTTACCACTAGTTGTATTATGTGTGAGCTTGTGTCTATAAAAGCAAACACATGTGTAGTTGTTTAGGTTGGTTGAGTGGGTTGGTTGTCATTATTGAGTCTTCTTGTGGAGTGCATTTGTGAAGCATGGCATAGGATGTGTGGATTCATGCTTAGACACATGGGAATGCATTGGAGGGCTTGATGCTTCAGAGGTATTTATTGTAACTCTTGTATTGCTTTATTACTGAATAATATGATGGAATATGGATTCTTTTGGAGGTTGGGTTTTTCCCTCTTGAGGGTTTTCCCAGGGTATATCTTGTGTTATCTTGTGGCTTGTCTATTTGATCTATGCATTTTGCAAACATTTTATGCATGTTTATCTCTCATGGGTTATGTAGGAAATGGATTAAGATCATGGGTAAAATGAAATATTTCCTAACACCAAGAAGGTGTAGAGCTTGACAAAGAATGTTAATGGAGTACTATCCTTAGAATTATAGAGTTGTCATACCAGTGAACAACTGGGAGTTTCCTTTCACGGAGACCCTCAAGGATGCAGAGCTTCATTTAATTTTCAAGGGGCATTACACTCAATTTACAAATTCCATCAAAAGGGTTATAAGAGTTGAAATCCTCGAGCCAAAGGCAAGGCATCTATTGTTTCCTTCTCAGCTCTTATCTATATTCATCTCAAATTTTCTTGATTTTCTCCAGTGTTTTTGGTAAGTAGAGCACATCACGAACAAAGTTGTCAAGGGTGTATATTTATGGAATGATATTTTGTTAAAGGCATGTCAAAATTATGATTTGTGGAAGGGGAAGGGATATGTAGGAGGTCTATTTCCTCATCATTTTATGTTGCATGGAAATTCTTTTGTTACTATCTATCATCCAATTAAGAAGTCCTTGGAGATGCATAATTCAAACCATTTGCAGATAGTGTTAAATAGATATGCAGGGGAGGTTGATTTTGAGTTAGCAAAAAAGATAAGAACCGGGGTAAATGAAATTATGGTGCTGCTCACACATGACCATAATCCCCCAATGCTAGCTCAACCAATGGATGCAGATGCATATAGTGTTTCCCCTCGTCCTAATGCTATGGGTTTCAATCTAAATGCTCTACTACCAGTACAATATGATGGGGGGAATTTACATGAACATCAGGATGAAAATGATGTTTAAATAGACTAGATGGAGGAATGAAGTTTGCTCCTTCAAAATTTGTATACGGAATTTTTCTCGTTTTTGTCTACTCTAAATTCTCGGATAATGTAATGAAATGAACGAATTGGTCTTGTTTTGTTTTTTGCTTAGCCCAAAAGCATATTGTAAACTCTGGGTTTGTGGGTAAAATCTCAACATCCTCATATACTTTATATTATTGGAGGAATCAGGGGATAAATATGGGCTTCTAAGCCATGAATCTAAAACTCTTATGCATATTTACTATTAATATATAATATATATAGGCCTATGGTATTTTATCAAAAAATAAAATAAAATAGTTTGTCAAAATACCTGAATAGCTAAATTGGTCAAAAAAAAATTGCATAGAAATTTAGGGCAAGACATTACACTTTATCATTTTCCATAGTCTTTGTACATTTTTTTAAAAAATGGGTCCACCAACTCAATTGACTCACTTATTTTTTTCCTAATATTGCACCAACTTCAAGTTTTTAGAATAAAAATATTGAGAGCTTGCATCATCTATTAGATATTATCTTTATGCAATCAACGACTCCACTTTAGTAATGACTTGTTTTTATAACAGTGTTATAATGGCACCCATTCAAATTGATGTGTCATTTCTCAACCAATGGCACAATGGAAAAGATATGATTGAGAATAAATAACCACTCAAATGTTAGCACCAATGTGAGTCATTAGTATCACATCATAAAAATTAGACTAGATGCATATTTTTAGACATTATACATTTTATTTATTATATTCATAATATATTTAATTTTATTTATTACCATTGATTTTCATTTTAATATGATAGCTCTAGTTGAATTATGTGGCATTATAAGCATGTGTCCTTTAAAAGGCTTGTTAAGCCCCACAATTTCTTTTATTAATGTCATTGCTAGCCAAATGTGGTCGATTTAATGAAGTTCCTAGGTCAACCATTATTATTTTCTTACTATTTTTTGGTTGGCAGTTCTCTTAAGGAGACCTGTTCTAGAAACTTTAAGTTCAAATTTGGGTGTGTTAAAACTTGGGCCCACAATAGACAATGTAAAGTTTATCATTTAATGTATAATTTTTTTTCTAGCCATTTTTTTTTGAAATCGTGGACAATTTTTTTAGCAAAAACTAATAATGTGAATAAATTTTTAAAAAATGGTGTGATATTTTTCTTCCAAAATTGGCACATATATTTTCCACAAAAATTATTGTCTTATGCTAAGATTCATTAGGACTTTATTTCTTTTTAGGGGGTTTTCTTGGAATCACTAGCCACATTATTATAATTTTAAATTATCAACAAATTTTCTAGCAAAAATCATCAATAGGAATAAATTTGAAATAGTTTTATCACATTTTTTCTCTTTCTAGAATTGGCATATATTCACCACAACAAAAATATCACGGGCTAAGATTTTCCAAGATTTATATCTTTTTTAGGTGGTTTTTCTTAGAGTTATCCTTGATCTCCTTTAAAAAATTCCAAGCCTCTAAGTTAGATTTGGGAAATTAGATGATTCATTTGCACAACTATTGGATGAAATAATATTATATATTCACCAAAGTCTTAGAGAAATATGTTAGATTTAAATGAAATATTAATTATCACAAGGTGTTTGAGGATATGAAATAATACTTTATAAATCCATTAGCACTCATGCTCATCATTCATCAAGAACCATTGCTCTTATATGTATCAACCACTAAGCCTTCTATTGAAGGTGCATAAAATGATAATAGTGGGAAGGAACTTATGGTTTATTACATTAGTTGCACCTTGTTGGATTATGAAATGTGATATGTATTCCTATAGAAAAATTATGCTTGTTCATGGTATTCTCTTCACAAAGTTATGACATTATATGATACATGCAAAGATATGTGTCATTACAAGATCTCTTAAAAATATATTGTTAAAAGATAATGTTCTAGGTCATGTTACATTATGGGTGGTACTAATTTCAAAGTGATCCAAAATTAACCTCCCAAATATCTATCAAAGGCATGTAATTGTTGATCAATTAGTTATAGTACCATAAAATTCCCATACAACCATTAATACATTTCTCAATTTGAGCATATATTAAATGTTGTTTCTTATTTCCTTGGACCATGATCTTTAATGGTTCTAGATGCATGACTAGTTTTGGGGTGGAAGTAAGTTTGATACCTCCCCCAAGTGACCTAATTCCCCTCTCTTTTTGGCTTGATTTTCCATGTACTGATAATGTAGTTGAATATGAGGCATTGATCCTGAGATTACGTTATGCCTCTCCTTGCAAGTTAAATCTATTGATATGCATGGTGCATATCAACTTATGGTTAGATAAATAATGAGTGACTATAATAATGGAAAGGAAAAATTAACACAATACCATGAGATGGCATTGGTTTTGCTTGATTATTTTGATATATTTACCAATATTATCATCCCACAAAAAAATGACAAATCAATTCCACATGGCTAGAGCAACTCATTAATGAGAATTGATTATTATGGTGCTCACTTTATATTTATTATTCAAAAATTAAAACAAAATATTATATACAATACATCTTGCATGGTTTAAACTACACTCAAGTGGCAATTGGCTTCGTGACATCTATATATATCTATACTTAGGGGCATTACCACCCCAATATTCTAAGAATAATTGCAACAAATTTTTAAAATTTATACTCATTACCAATGTGGTTTTAATAGTTTATTACTTTCATACCTTGATAATAATGAAAAATCCACATCTCTTCAAGAGTCCCATGGTGGAATATGTGGACATGTTCGTGCAAAGTTTTTGGTATAAAATATATTATGCATGGGTTAATATTCGAGAAAAGTATAAAAAATTATTCATATGAATTTCTCCAAAACTGTCCAACATGTCAAAAATATAGTAACATAAAACATGCACTTGCCCTAAGCTTCACCCCTTACATCAACCAACCATTATTTATATGGGGGCTTTATTTGATAGGTAAAATTTCCCAAAACTCTTCTAGAGGCTATAAATTTATCATCACTCCAACTAATTATTACAAAAATATGTTCACACCATGCATCTAAAATCCACCATATTACCTAATATCTACAACTTTACAATAAACAATCTTATCTCTAGATTTGGTTTTCCATCCACCATTATAATAGACAACAAAAAACTATTGAAAAAAAAAGAAGTAAAGAAAATTTAAAAAAATCCATATACAATTGAGACTCTCCATGCCATGATATTACAAGGAAATGGACAAGCTAAGATGTTGAATAAAATAATTGAACAAATCATACAAAAAATATTTTAAAATGTGGTATAAATTGACATATACAACATATCCCCACATTATGAGCACATCGTACTAGCATTAAATTCCCACAAGATTTATACCATACTCTTTGGTATAAGATACAAGGCCAATCATGTCATTCATGCTTGAGATTTCATCGTTATGTGTTTCCTTTACGATGTAGTTAATGATTATATTATAATTGGGAACACCATTTGCAAGAGTTTGAGTGTAATGTGTCATTCTCAAATAACACCAAATTAATCAATTATGACATTATGAATAATAAATTCAAGACATAAATCGAATAGTTATTTTATGTCATAGCACAACATGTCCAAAATAATTATTTATATTCATTTATAAATGTCAAATTGTCAAATTACATAGTTTGACTAGGCTATCATCACCACTTATTCAACTCAAATTTACATCAAGTGGTACAAGTACAATATTCAAAATATGGAATTCTCTATGATTCCTCTTCAATGCTCACCGCAACTAGTGGACAAGAACATGGTTTAGGAACTTTTCCACCCAACCACGAAGCTACGCTTCCCCAAAATTCTTCCTAACTTGAATAATACCCAACCCTACATGGAATACTTAGCAAGAGAAAATGATATGCAAGGTGGAATCTGGTGCATGCCTAACATAACTACAAGCGTTTATATCCATAATTAGAACATGCAAGATCAATGTTAGGAAATGGCAGAGAGTTACATCATAAAATTAGTCCATTCAATATTATGGGTTACAAAGCTTGGCCAAGCATATGTTGTATATAGCAATAGAAGAAAAACCTATACCCTCTGTTATCCCATTTTCGGCACCGGTCCTAGAAGGAATTCTTCTACATACAAAAGGAAACACCCTTCCCTTCTAAACAATAAGTTTGTAAACATATAATTTGGTTATACCAGGTTATCCTAGCCAGCCTTTTTGTGATAATAAATCAAAAAAAATTACAAGCGCAATCCTCATATGTTTCACTTAGGCAATACTTAAAACCACATATTCTTACAAAGTAAACTGAAATAGATTTACTACTTTTGTAATCAAACATTTAGTCATTATAACATGATCTATTTTCATCAATTAAACGATACAGTCATGCATATTTCACAACACATGCATCAGCATACAAATTAAAAATATTTCCTTACTCCTTCCTTCACGGAATAAAACTTACATTATTCAAATAAGGAAAATAAATTGTTAAAGAAGGTATATGGCATGTATGTGTATATACATAATTGGTTTATGTATATACACATATATGGCCTTCAATTACAATATTAAGTGTGTGTATACATTATTTTATTGAATAGAAAAGAATCCAAAAGTCTCTCAGAATATTATATTATATTATTCATTCCCATATAATGTGCAGAAGGAAACATTGACTTTATTTAGAAAACTCGTTATCCTTTTTCTTAAACATTTAAAACAATTAGATAAGTTTATGAATTTCACAAATAATACTTATTTTTAGAAATAAACTCCTTTAGAACTTCATAATTATTTACACGGGAAGTTAGGAACATTCTTTTAATTTAAATGATACGTTCTTTACCCTTTTGAAATAATAAAGTCCATTCATTTTCCAGAGTTCCAATCATTCATTTAATATCAATTTAATTAAGATTCCTTCTATTTTTCAAAATTCAGATTTGGATTACAATGATTAATCAAAAACGATCCTTTTCAGACCCCTATTCAGGTAAATGAAACATGGAAGTTTGTAAATCTTGGGACACGCATATATTGGATATTCTTCATAGTCATTTGATTGATGTGGGGGTTAGTTCTAGATATGCCCCATTGTCAGTTTACACTACTAAACACCAATGGTGTGATTGACACTTAACATGCCCTTCACTTAATCAGATAAAAGAGGAAAAGATATAACAAAATGGGTTGATCCCTCAAGCTTCACCTAGGTTTGACATGCACATATACATCTTATGACGTCTGGAATAGTTCATACAAATTTTAAGGAATATGCACATAAACGAGGAGGTTGAATCCCCAGAAGAACATAAGAAGTCATTAATACAAAACTATATTCATGTTAACACATAATGGTGGTGGCCTATAGGACGCCACCCCTTATTGGGTTGCAAGAAACCTCGACCACTACCTTCTTCATGGTGGAGTTTACATGTTGGCCAACATCGACTTATGAGGCTGAGATAGAATGCTAAGAGCCCACAGTTGTTAAACATTTAAATTTGTATGCATATAATACATGCCACCAATCTCCCGATGAATGATGTGAGTCATACATCGACTCAAAGAGATCATTTTGATGGAAGGGACGAGTTAAGACATTTAACAACACCACTCATGATTAGTGTTTTGTATATTTGTGGTTTCTCACAAATGGGTTTGGTCCTCTAACAGTTTAAAAACACATTCGACTCACAGGAGTTGATACCTAGGTTGGGTTATACTTATAACAGGGAGAGTATGACTCCCTCCCATGCTTTGGAAAGTTTTACATAGGTCGATAACCATAAAAATTAAAATGAAGCACACAGTTCCCATTCGATGGAATGGTAAAGTGAATTCTGAACCAACAAATGGTATTGGCTCTCAATTGTAATTTGAGTCTTCTAGATGGCACATGCATTTAAATACATGATGTAATGAAAACAAAGGTTGCAACAACAAGCCTTAAGCCTGCTTAATGCAGGGACATGGAAAATTATGAGACTCCTTTCAGAGCTCGACTAAAAATAGCTCGATGGTAACCATCCTTACAAGGGTAAACTAGTCGATAAATCATAGCTACACCCAAATAATGGCTTACAATGCGATAGGAAGAAAATAAATGTTTATATTAGAATAAATTATATTCTTGAGATTAAAAATTGAATTCAAAGAAAATGACAAGTTGCAATTTAATGGAAAGATCCTAAAATTCCATACCTCTGCTTTTCCACCCCAAAGCCAATTTTGTTTGAGAAGAAGCGAAAATGAGCAAGTATATAGTAAGATATTTTTTGCCTACACCCTCAACCTTTTCTTCCTTTTCGGCCTTTTTATCATGTCCATATTTTCAAACTTGATTTGTGCTACCTATTTTTTTCCTTTAATGTTATTTTATTTCCTTCAATTTTTGATGCATTTCATTCTATATTTGGGTCGATATTATTAGTCGTCCCCTATCTTTTTGGATTGAAATATCTTTCTCAAGTGTATGTGCGGCCCCTTACTTGTTTAAATTCTCCACTTTCTTTTCATGGGTTTGTTTTATTATTTACATATAATATGCACATATATATAATATATACATTATACGTTACACATTTATCATTTGTATACATTTATAATTTTGTATGTCTAACTCAACATAAATTCTTGTATGCATATATCTATATACATACAGTTATATACAAACACATCCTTTTTTTTAATGATAAACAAAAAGACAACATTTGAATGTACAAGGCATAACAAATGAGTGAATAGTTTGTTTTCCATTAGTTTACCTATCTTTTCTTCACCATTTATTTCCTTGTCTTAAGGAAAACACAAGGCATTCACATAATAAAAATGATATCCTACCAAAATCATATTTCAAATGAAAACACTATGATTTTTAGTGGTGTGTGCAATCCATATTCCAACAAGCTTATCGATCGTCATCCAGCTAAATACTCCTACCTCAACCAGGTTCTTGCTCTTCAACTTGTTCCTACATTCACACACACTTGCACTTGCAAATTTTCATCAGTAACATTAACCAATGCTTGAAATGAAATGATTTCATTACTACATCATAACATTCATCCCTCATATTCAATCATAAATTTTACATGGATAAACATTTTCAAATGACGTTGAAATCTTAAATTTATCACAAGTCAAAAGATGATAAATTTCATTTTCTAAATTTTTTAAATAATTTAACATTATTAAATTTAAGTAAAATTTAAGACATGACATCCTTCCCTACTAGGAAGAGACATCGTCTCAATGTCTTATCAAACAAAACTTGATTATATATGTCTATTTTAACATTCAATCATTTTGTTATCAAACCAAAATATCATAACATGCAAATCCAAAATACTAGAGCAATAATATCTCAATGAAACATTAAGAGTCTATCTAGGATATCAAATGAGGAAAGGAGTATTCTATCTCCTTCGTATATTCCCATGTGGCACCGTCCTCAAAATATTGGTCCCTTTGGACCTTATATTGAATAATATCTCTATTTTACAACTTGGCATTGTGTCTATCTAGAATTCTATTGGGTTCCACCAGCACCACCCCTGGATCCTACACCTATAAGGAATTCCAATCAAGTATGTGAGTTGCATCTAGATGGTATGGTTTAAGTAAAGAAACATGAAACACATTATGGAGTCAAGCTAGAGCAGGTGGTAGATCAAGTCGGTATGCAACCGAGTTAATCACTTCTAGCACATCAAAAGAACCCACATATCTTGGAGCCAACTTGGAAGATTTTTCAAAAGTAATAGAGCTCTTGTGTGGCTTGACTCTCAAAAAGACTTTATCCCCCTCTGTAAACTACTTAAAGGTTATATTCTTGTCAGCATAGCTTTTATGTTTGTCTGTTGCTTCCTTCAATCTCCCCTTGATGAGTCTCATTTTCTCTTCCATCTCCTTAAGAATTTTAGAACCCATTATGATCCTATCTTCCAATTTGTCCCAACTGAGGGTGTACGACACTTTCACCCATAAAGAGCCTCAAAAGGTCTTATACCTAAAGATGCATGAAAAGAGTTATTATAGGAAAATTCTACCAATGGTAGGTACTCTTCCCATTTATATTATTGTTCCATGTAATACATTCGAAGGAGATCCTCTACTACCTGATTTACTCTTTGTGTTTGACCATCAGTCTGAGGATGATACGCAGAACTAAAATTCAACTTAGTTCCCAAAGTTGCATTCATAGTTGTCCAAAATCTAGACATCATCCAAGTATCCCTGTTGGATATGATAGTCTCAGGCACTCCATGCAAATGGAAGATCTCTTGGACAAATTCCTTGGCCAATATCAACGATCCATCCTTAAGGTTTCCTAGAATGAAATGTGCCACCTTAGTCAATTTTTCAACTACTACCAAGATGACATCATGCCTTTTTTACTCAAAGGTAACCCTAACATAAAGTCCATGTTGATCACCTGTCACTTGTACTCGTGTATATCATGAGCATAGAGGAGCCTTACTGGATGCACATGTTTAGCCTTAACTCACTGACATTCCAAGCTCATTTGACTATATAGTCAACTACATCCTTCATGAGCTTTGGCCAAAAATTCAAATATTTCAACTCTACAATCATCTTGACAACTTTGGGGTGTCCTGAATAAGGTGCATTGTGGATTTCCTCTAAGAACAACTTTCTAAGATCTGCAGAATCTGGAATATACATCCTCTTTTGATACCATAAGATACCATCATATTCAATTTCATACCCATCAAATCGATGGTCTAATGGATTTTCTTTTAGAGATTTCTTTAATCTTTCATAGTGCTCGTCCCCTTGCAAGTGTTGCATCACTTGCTACCTTTGGTTAGATATTTTCATGGTTATATCTCCCATATGTCTTCTTCTACTAAGTGTGTTTTCTACTCTATTCTCTTTTCCCTTAATGTACTCAATTCCAAAGTCGTACTCACTAAGTAATTCCAACCACCTTCTTTGATGTGCATTGAGATTTGGTTGGGTGAAGATGTATCTCAGCCTCAAATGATCTGTTTTAAGATCAAATGGTTTCCCCAATAGGTAATGCCTCCACATTTGTAATGCATGTACTATTGTAACTAGTTCCAAATCATGTGGTGCATAATTCATTTTATGTTGATTTAGCTTCCTTGATGCATACACTACCACTTGACCGTCTTGCGTTAATACTGCTCCTACACCATCTCCTGAAGCATCTATGATCATTATGAATTGACCATTGGGATCAAGTGTATTCAACACTGGGGCTATATTAAGTTTCTCCTTCAAGAGTTGAAAATTTTGTTCACACTTTTCTATCCATTCAAACTTTCTCCCTTTCCTTTGGACTAATGTGATTGGGGTTGCAATCTAAGAGAAACCTTGTACGTTCTTCTTGTAGTATCCTGCAAGAACCATGAAGCTATGAACTTCTATCCCACTCTGAGGTGTTGTCCATTCATTAATTACCTTTATCTTTTCAAGATCTATAGAGACTCCCTTTGCTAATATGATATGACCTAGGTAGTGCACCCTGTCCTGATAAAATGGGCACTTAGATAGCTTATCAAAAAACTTCTTCTCTCTCAAGCATTGTAAGACTATCCTCAAATTCCTATCATGTTCCTCAATGGATTTAGAATAAATCAGGATGTCATCAATGAAGATCATAAAAAAATCATCCAAACAATCCATGAATACACTATTCATGAGATTCATAAAAGTTGTTGGTGCAATGGGAAAACCAAAAGGTACTACAGTGAACTCATAGTGTCCATACCAAGTTTGGAAAGCATTATTAGGGATGTCCTCTTCTTTTATTCTTAATTGGTGATAACCAAACATGACATCTATTTTAGAGAACACTGATGCCCCCTTCATTTGATCAAATAGTTTGTCAATTCTAGGGAGAGGATATTGGTTCTTGATGGTATCCTTGTATAGCATCGTATAGTTGGTGCACAAATGCAAGGTCTAATCCTTCCTCTTTACAAAGATAACCAACACACCCCAAGAAGACACACTAGGTCTAATGAGCCCTTTACGCAACAGTTCCTTCAAGTGGGCATGCAGTTCAAACAACTTAATGGTAGTCATCTTGTATGGGACCTTAGACTGAGGTTTGGCTCTAGGTTCTAAGTCGATAGAGAAATCAAATTCTCGCTTAGGAGGTAGCTTTGTGAGTTCTTCAGGAAACACATCTTGAAACTCCTTAAGAATAGGATAATCATCCAAATAAGGTTTCATATTATTAGGTTCACTAACATGCACAGCATAGATGGTACACCCCTTCCTTTGATCCTTTTTGAGTTGCATGGTTGAGATCTTCCTAAGTTTTAGTGGTCTTTGCAAACCATGAATCTCAATCAGATTCCCATATTCATCCAAACAACTAAAAATGTTATCCTCATAGTTCTCAATGGACTTTTTTCAATTGGCCAATTAATCCCTAAGATCACATCATAAGAACCTAGGGGTTCCACATAAATATTGACTTGGTTTTGGAAACTGGGAAGTTCTAAATCACTGCAAAAGAGACAAGAATCCACCCTCCTCTCTGCTCAATTCCCATATTGAACCATCCAAGAATTGGCCATATGTTCGGGTCTAAAGGGTAATTTAGAAATGATTCTTGGATCAAAAAAACATTTAATGGCTCCAGTATCAATCAAAATGGAAATGGGTTTGTCATATAGCTTACCTAACAGCTGAATTGGTGAAGCTTGAACCTCAGCTTGTTTATTGTCCACTCCCGCATGGATCTAATATTGTGAAGCCTACTATTGGTTTCCTTCCTTTTGTGCCTTGGTATGCTATCAAAAACTTGATGCATAATGATCACCTCCACAAGTGTAGCACCCATCATGTGGCCCTTTCCAACCTCCTGATCTATCCTATTTGGAGCTCTTTTGCTTGTTATCATAATTGCTTTTGTTGTTGTTAGCCTTTTTGTTCTTTCCACCATTGTTGCCTTCTCCTTTCTCTTGAGAGTCGCTTACCCTTTTTAGATTCCTAATTTGGTAGGGTTTGTCTCCTTTTTGAAAATTTGTATTTCTGAACCAAGACTTGGAATTTGAACTCTTATGAAAGTTAGACAATTGTTGCAACTTTTTCTCTTGCATGGTGGCCTTCTCAAAAAACTCCTCCATAGTAATGGGATTATGTATATCCACCTTTGCTCAAATCTTAGGCCTTAACCCTAATATTAACTTTTGAATTTGAAAGTGTTCATCGGTCTGCTACTGAGGCATGTATTTAAGTAAATGGGTGAACTTTCCTCAATACTGAGTTATAAACATACTCCCTTGGGTTAGGTTTTGGAACTTCATCATCTTCCTATCAAAAATTTGTTAAGGAAGACACCTTTTCCAAAAATGTTGGAGGAATTTCTCCTACATGGTCTCTCCTGGTAGCAGTTTATGTTATGCCATTTCATTTTCCCACCATGTGGCCACCTCTCCAGAGAGTTGGTAAGCAGCCCATATAGCCTTGGTTTCATCAAATAGATTGTAGAGCCCAAAATACTTCTCCATTTCAATTATCCACACTTCAACTCCGTCTTCAATGGTCTTGCCTTCAAATTTCAGTCGAGCTACCCTTTTAAGATCCTTTCCAAGCTCTCATTTGATTCTTACCTAGTTATTGCCACCTTGATCCCTATTTCCTTGTGGTTGTTCCTCATTCCTCAGATTTTTACCATCACACACACCTCAAACTTCTTGTTCTAAGTGGTCCATCATGTTCTCTTGGTGATTTAGGAGGTATAGGATTCGTTCCAACCTCTCATTTTGACCTTCATTTTTTCCACCACTTGAACCTCCATTCCTGATGTTCACCATGATGATTCATAATTGACTTACGTCACAACCCATGTTTAGCATAACCGACACAATTTTTCTATGTTTAATCATTTCATACACATAATACTAAGTATTATAACATGTAATATTTAAAAGATATTCATGTTCATTCATATCAAGGATAAGACATTAAAGTTCACAATTTTGAATACAAAGAAAGACTTCCTTTATTTATTATAATAATGGATTAAATAGATCCTTATTTACAAAATTCCCCCCTTGTTAGGTGGGTTCTTTACTTTCAAAAAGATCAAACTCTTTTGGGCTCTCATCTGAGTCTAAAATAACCTTCTTGGAAGAGGAAGGATTTGCATGCATGCACTCCTTCTCTTCTTTTGTCAGAATGGGTGCAGTGGATCTGCACCCTAAAGACCAATCTCGTATTGCAAAAGGTTTCTTAGTTTTGACAATGTGTTTAGACTCTTTGATCTTTTTTCCCCTTTCTAACTTTAGTTGAGTAAGGGCTTGTGTTAAGGTATTGTCATCAGGAATTTCAAATTTGACTTCAAGTTTTGTGTTTTCTTTGACAACTTGCTTTTTGGAAGTCCTAATTGTCTTTCCCTTATTTTTCCTAGACTTTGACCTTCCCATACCTGCATTCAATTCAATTTTTTTAAACTAAAAATTAAATAAGGGTCAACTAACCCTAATTCTAACCATTGTATACTCATAGGCCTAGAGCTGAACCCTAACCTTTGATACCAAATGTAATGTGTCATTCTTAAATAACACCAATTAATCAATTATGACATTATGAATAATAAATTCAAGACATAAATCGAATAGCTATTTTCTAGCATAGCACAACATGTCCAAAATAATGATTTATATTCATTTCAAAATATCAAATTGTCAAATTACATAGTTTGATTAGGCTATCATTGCCACTTAGTCAACTCAAATTTACATCAAGTAGTACAAGTACAATAATCAAAAGATGGAATTCCCTGTGATTCCTCTTCAACGCTCACCACAACTGGTGGACAATAACATGGTTCAAGTGCTTTTCCACCCAACCATGAAGTTATGATTCCCCAAAATTCTTCCTAGCTCGAAGAATACCTGACCCTGCATAAAATACTTAGCAAGAGAAAATGATATGCAAGGTGGAATTTGGTGCATGCCTAACAAAACTACAGGCATTTCTATCCATAATTAGAACATGCAAGATCAATGTTAGGAAATGGAAAAGAGTTACATCATAAAATTAGTCCATTCAATATTATGGGCTACAAAGCTTGGCCAAGCATATGTTGTATACAGTGACAAAATGATAGATTTTGGAAGAATCAAAACCTATACCCTATGTTATCCCATTTTTGGCACTCGTCCTAGAAGGAAGCCTTCTACATACAAAATGAAACACCCTTCCCTTCTAAACAATAATTTTGCAAACATACAATCTAGTTATACTAGGCTATCCTATCCAACCTTTTTATGATAATAAATCAGAAAATTTTACAAGCACAATCGTCATATGTTTCACTTAGGCAATACTTAAAACCACATACTCTTGCAAAGTAAACTAAAATAGGTTTACTTCTTTTGTAATCAAACATTCAGTCCTTATAACATTATCTATTTTCATCAATTAAATGATACGTTCATGCAAATTTCGCAACACATGCATCAGCATAAAAATTACAAATATTACCTTAATCCTTCCTTCACAGAATGAAACTTACATTATTTAAATAAGGAAAATAAATTGTTAAAAGAAGGTATGTCGCATGTATGTGTATATACATAATTGGTTTATATATATACACATATATGGCCTTCGATTACAATATTAAGTATGTGTATACATTCTTGTATTTAATAGAAAAGAATCCAAAAGTCTCTTAGATTATTATATTATATTATTCATTCCCATATAATGTGCAGAAGGAAACATTGACTTTATTCAGAAAACTCATTATCCTTTTCTTAAACTTTTAAACCAATCAAATAAGTTTATGAATTTCACAGGTAATACTTGTTTTCAAAAATAAACTCCTTCAAAACTTCATAATTATTTACACGGGAAGATAGGAACGTTATTTTAATTTAAATGATACGTTCTTTACCCTTTTGAAATAATATAGTCCATTCATTTTCTAGAGTTCTAGTCATTTGTTTAATATCAATTTAACTAAGATCCCTTTTGTTTTTCAACATTCAGATTTGGATTATAATGATTAATAAGAAATGATAATTTTTAGACCCCTATTCGGGTAAATGAAACACAAAATTTTGTAAATCGTGGGATATGCATATACTAGATATTCTTTATAGTCATTTGATGGATGTGGGGGTTCATTCTGGATACACCCCATTGTTGATTTACATTGCTAAGCACCAATGGTGCGATTGACACTTAACATGCCCTTCACTTAATTAGATAAAAGAGGAAAAGATATAACAAAATGGGTCGATCCCTCAAGCTTCACCTAGGGTCAACCTGTACATACACGTCTTATCATGTTTGGAATAGTTTATACAAATTTTAAGGAATATGCACATAAACAGGAAGGTCGGCTCCCTAGAAGAAGATAGGTAGTCATTAATGTAGAACTATATTCTTAATAACACATAATGGTGGTGGCTGATAGGCCACCACCCCTTATTGGGTTGCAAGAACCCTTGACCACTACCTCCTTCATGGTGGAGTTTACATGTTGGGAAACATCGGCTTATGAGGCTAAGATAGAATGCTAAGAGCCCACGGTTGTTAAACATTTAAAATTGTATGCATAGAATGCATGCCAGCGATCTCTTGGTGAATGATGTGAGTCATACATCAGCTCAAAGAGAGCGTTTTGATGGAAAGGTCGAGTCAAATAATTTACCAACGCCATTCATGATTAGTAGTTTCTATCTCTGTGGTTGTTCACAGATGGGTTCGGCCCTCTAACAGTTTAAAAACACATTTGACTCATAGGAGTTGATACCCACAGTTGGGTTATAACAAGGAGAGTATGACTCCCTCCCATGCTCAGAAGAGGTTTACACAGGTCGATAGCCATGAATAGTAAAAGGAAGCACATGATTCCCATTCGATGGAATGGTAAAATGAATGTCAAACCAACAAATGGTATCGGCTCTCAGCTGTAAGTCGAGTCTTCTAGATGAAACATGCATTTAAATGCATGATGTAAGAAAAGAAAAGGATGCAACAATAAGCCTTAAGCCCGCTTAATGCAACATTGTGGAAACTTATGAAACTCCTTTCAGAGCTCGACTAAAAATAGCTCTATGGTAACCATCCTTACAAGGGTAAACCAATTGATATATCATATCTATAGCCAAATAATGGCTTACAATGGGGTAGAAAGAAAATAAGCATTTCTATTAGAATAAATGATTTTCTTAAGATTAAACAAAGAATTCAAAGAAGATGAAAAGCTACAACTTAATATGGAAAGATTCTAAAATTACATACCTCTGCTTTTCCACCCCAAAGCCAATCTTTGTATGAGAAGAAGTGAAAAAAATCAAGTATACAATTATATCTTTTTCACCTACGCCCTCGGCCTTTTCTTCCTTTTCAGCCCTTTCTTCCTGTCCATATTTTCAAACTTGATTTGTGCTATCTATTTTTTTCCTTCAATGCAATTTTCTTCCTTCAATTTGGATGTGTTTCATTCTAAATTTGGGTCGACATTATTAGCAGCCCCCTATCTTTTTGGATTGAGAGATCTTTCTCAGGGGTATGGGTGGATCCTTATTTAGATTCTCCACTTTCTTAGTTTGAAATACAGAGTAAACCATGATTGAATATTGTGGTTCTACGCATTAAATTCTTAAAGAGAATTTGAATAAAATCATTTAATTTTCTTTTCATGGGTTTGTTGTATTATATATTTAAAATGCACACCCACATATATATGTATATATATATACATTATGCATTACACATTTATCATTTATATACATTTATAATTTTGTATGTCTAACTCAACATAAATTCTCGTGTGCATATATCTATATACTTACATTTATATACAAACACATCCTTTCTTTTGAACGATAAAAAAAAGGACAACATTTGAATGTACAAGGCATAAAAAATGAGTAAATAGTTTGTTTTCCATTAGTTTACCTTTCTTATATTCACCACTTCTATCCTTGTTTTGAGGAAAACACAAGACATTCAAATAATAAAAATGATATCCTACCAAAATCATATTTCAAATGTAGACACTATGATTTTCAGTGGTGTGTGCGATCTAAATTCCAACAATCTTATCAATCGTCGTCTGGCTAAATAATCCTACCTCAACCATGTTCTCACTCTTCAACCTATTCCTACATCCACACACACGTGCACTTTAAAAATTTCATTAGTAAAATTAATCAATGCTAAAAAAAAAAATGATTTCATTACTACATCATAACATTCATCCCTCATATTCAATCATAAATTTTACATGGATAAACAATTTCAAATGACGTTGAAATCTTAAATTCATCACAAGTCAAAAACTAATAAATTTCATTTTCTAAATATTTTAAATAATTTAACATTATTAAATGTAAATAAAATTTGAGACGTGACATTGAGACTCTTGATGAACATAGATAAAACACATTAGATAACCTAAGAGTCAATTAAAGATAACTAAATAATACATTTAACAAAGGACTCGTCTAAAGAGATTTCTAATTAGGTGTTTTAGTAGTCCAAGAAAACCCTAATAATCTAAATGACAAGAAATAACTCTATGAAAAATTCCAACCCAACTATATAGGATCTTACTTTTTAATTTGGTGTAGGTGCTTTTTCCCTATCCACTCCTAAGAAAATTGTTCAAGAACATAGTTAACACATTGCATCTATGACAAGAGTACTATTGACCCCTATACATGGGGAGAAATTACTATTTGATCCTCATATTTTATTTACCCCATATCATTTTTTAGCTTTATTGTGTCATCTTTCCTATAACAAGGGCAATAAGTTCTACATATCCATTTATCGTCACATCTTACATTTATGTGCATGTATCCTTATTTTTATTGTGTTCATACTCTTGGAGTCATAGTGGGGCACCATATCCTTACCAACACCATTGGTCACATCATAGTGCCTACTATGTCATGCATATAGACCTATCTTACTACTAATGAAGTATTACCATACCTTGACCATTGTGTGCTCATGTTCTTGGAGACATAGTTAGGGTATATGCTTGCTCTAGTATTCTATGTACTTACATATGTGTTCCTACCTATTAAGCACCACATCACAACTTTTATTTTCCTATATTGGGGGAAAATTTGTATTCATTCACACCTATCTCTAGTCCATGTGATTAACACACCTAACATTTAGGATTTTTTATCTAATTGTCATGTGATGCATTAGTGACTCTGATTTCTATTACATTATTTATATTTTCATATACTTAGATTCCATTTAAATTTCATGTAACTTTTTCCTCTCCTCAAATTCCTTGCATGTGATGGATGTAACCAATTGAAAGGGAAATATCTTGTCACTAACACTCCTTTGATTGATCTTAAATATAAATGTGAGTATTGATATAGAATCATAATCATTTCTATATGATTCATTATCATATAACTTGGAAAGACTTAATATATCATGCCGGTTTCTATACAAATAAAATATTTTTAACCCTACTCTCTCCACTCTGATGATTATTGATAATAATCTCATCATGTAGTTATTCTAGACACCTAAAATTATCACTAGGCCTGTGACTTTATTAAATCCCCTTCATCATCCTTGATAATTAAATAATCTTAATTATTTAATTATTATCTAATGTTGTAAATCCTTGTATTAATTAAATAATCTAAATTATTTAATTCATTCATTTTATCCTTCTATGTCCACTTTTGATTAATTAAATAAATTATTATTTAATTGTGTCACTAATATCTTTGATTTCTATAATTAAATAAATTTATATTTATTTAATTATTTATCATTTTCCACTACAATTAAATAATTATGTTAATTATGTTAATTATTCATTGTTAGCTTTTCTGTCAAAGTTAATTAAATTTTATTTAATTAAATGACTCATCGTTTCTCCCACTTTTTGAATTAAATTTATATTTAATCAAAAAGTTAATTTGCCTTTTCCTCTTGCATTTAAATAATATTTTAATTATTTGAAAATGAAATTTCCTTCTCAAACTAAAGTGATTTTTATAAAAATCAGTCAATTTCCTTATTTTTATATCAGTATCATTTCTATCTTATCTCATCTCGTCTAATTTCAGTCATTGATCAAAATAAAAATCATCTAATCTCGACTGACCATTTCGCATGCAGCTCTCTATAAATAGTGCTATTACTTATCATTTTCACATCTAGAATATATATGCCGCTATGTTGTTAAGAATAAGCTTTGTTAGTTTGCTTTGTCATGGTGATATGCTTGTTAAGTGCATACTAATAATTTTGAGGGCATTAATTACTTAGAAGCAAAATGGAGAAGGATAATGGAGGTGATGCAATGGAGGTGTAAAGGTTGTGGTAATATTGTTTCTTGTATTTTGTATTTATGCACTCTCTTGTTCTCCATTATTAGATTAGGAATTTTAGGTTTATTTACTGTGCTTAATAATCTTAAAATGTAATTCTCTTGATCACATCTGGTGAACCCGACGTGAACATATGTTTTTGTTTGATGAATTTTTTTGCAAAATCTTTATCAGCATAAATCGAGCAAAGGGATTCATTATGTATTGGTGATAAAAATAATATCTTTTTTGTGGTGATCCTATGAAATACGTTGATAAAAGCATTAAATCTATCAATCTTCTGAAACAATCATTAAATCACTACCAGTTCAATACGCAGTAGCAGGATATCCTTTCGTTTGGTTCGAAATAGCAATTTTCATTTGAAATTTTCCAAGTACCATATTGAGGAATTTCATATCTGTTTATTGTAATTTACAAATCAACGTTGGTTGGCACTAATATTTGCAAGGGTTGATTCTAGTTCCATAGTGGGAAACAATTTATCACTATTGTTTTTTATCACCTCCTTTTAGGGTTTGTAGATTTGAATTATTTGCGATTTTATGAAAATTTGTAGGGATAATAACATTGTTTGCAAGATTTGATTCATCTTTCAAGTACTAGAAGCATATTATGTGCCTGATTGCAGTGATTAAGTCTTTTATTGTGCCTGAGTCTCGTCCTCTTGTCCTTGTGCTGCTCCATCTTCTTTGATGTCAATTTTCTCCTAGTTCTCTTTACCATTCTAGTGTTCATCGTTAAAAGGATTATTGGCGCCTTCACCTTCTATTGCATTCACAGGCTCCAGTGAACAAGACATGTGGTGTGTGTTATCAGTGCTTTCACCTTCTGTTGAGGTTTGAATGTCCAAGACTTGAATATAAAACTTAAACTTTCATTTGTCGAAGACTAGAGACTTAAAACTACTAATAGTGTCTTTGCAGGGCTCTCCTTAATTTCTTTTATTCTAAGTGTCTACTTTCACGTGGGATAATTAAGGGGGGGTTAATTTTCCTTGAGGTGGTAGGTGTATGCTCTCACCTTGTACAAACTTGGTGACCAAAAACTAGATCCATCATTTCCTTTTGTTTTCATATGGGGGGTTAATGAACCAGTGTCTTTTGTGCTTGAGATGGTAGGTGTATGCTCTCACCTGGTGTAAACTTGGTGATCAAAAACTAGACCCTTCATTTTTTTTGTGTTAATCCCTTAGAGGGCCTACCTCCCAACTTGTGAGAGGGAATGACCCAAGTGGAACCTTTTTTTCAGTCCGCTATATAAATTATCGTGATTGTTGGGAAAGTCTTCAATCACCTGGTGTGGATGTCGTATACAGATGAGTGTCACCCTCAGTATCCATGAGATACATCAAAATACTTCTAACGAAAGGACTAGGAGGCCTCTTTATTGAGTTAATATCACCTCATGTATAGGCACTAGTATTTCCATGAAACACAAAATAAGAATCATTGTTGTAGAGGCTCGAATCCCTTTTACTTTCTAACATTTAGGAACGGTCATTCTGAAGCTACCATATGTTCCACTATTCGTTGTAGAGATAGAAAATCCCTCAAGGTCTTTAGATCTTAGGGGGTAAGATAACTTGGTGTGCCCATTTCGTGTAAGGGGGAGCGAGTGTCACCAAGATCTCTGGTTGTCTACTTTTTTTAGTGTTTGGAGGAATCCAAGTACGGACTCAGTAGGTAGTATCCACTTTCCAAACTAGATTGTGCTTGCTTACAAGTGTTCTCAAAATTTGTCAATACTAGTGAAACAATTTTGGGACTAACATAAGCCCCTACTCAGAAGTTCTCTGATTTTGTATCAGATCCACTCAAAAACTTTTTGTCTGCTATGTTTTGTGTGTATGTTCAAACAAACATTTCCAATACAAAAAAAACACCGCACTCGAAACTTACAACATTTTAACCTTGAGACGAACTAGTCCTACATATCCAAAAATAAGCTTAACCTTTAATCTACTTAGACCAAGAACTTTCTCACCTCATTTTAGCATTATCCATTCATCCATCACCTAATCTTTTTGCATTAGATATCCCCATAGGTCAAATTTTTAGGTCATCCTTTTAGCTTGGATAAACCTCTTGATTAGGAAGTCCATCAAACCTAGACTAGACCATAGCTTCAAATTTGTATTCTCTTGACCTTACCTTTCAAAAAACAATCATCCTAGTCCTTCATCATTTAGGTTGGTTCCTCAACTTATCAGTCCAGTTTGAGATCACCTTGTCAACATATCCTATCATTCTTCACTATACCCAAGGTCATTGATAGTCAAATTAGTTGTTATACCTATCTTAGTTTGATTAGCAACCATATCTTAGGTTTACCAAAGGTTTTAGTCTTCATCCTAGATCATAGTACGCCATCCCTTTATCTCACATCTTGCATACCCTATTCATACACATACTTTTGATTTTGATCATTGTGACATTACCTTATTCACACCTTGACAATTGTCACCTTGACTCTTAATCATGGTATCATTACTAGGCATCCCTATATCTTTAAAAATAAAAAAAATCCAAAAATATATCACTTAGGTTGCATACCTTAGGCTTAAGTCATACCCTTGCATTGTCATTACCTTAGGCTTCATAGTTCATCACATCATCCACCTTCCCTCTGCAAGTCCTTTTATGGTAGAAACAAGATCACAAAGGAAAAGGAAATAAATGGATCTCTACAACAACAAATTATTTGAGTCAGATGACCTTTATAACCACACAAGAAACTTAAACTTTGACACCTCTTCTAGTCAACAACCCAAGGCATCTACCAATCCTTTTGAAAAATTCCTCATAAGAGACCCACATGGACAAGTAGTTATAGAGGAAGTCAAAGTAACTTCCCAAGACCCAGAGGTTACATCACTTGTAGATGAGATAGTCCTATTGGACCCCCAAAGGTTCTTGGCCAAAAAATTTCATAGTGATGCCAAACTACCTCATGGCTTCGACATGAACATACTTCAAGCAAAACCCACCCCAAACCAACAAAACCAAGGACTTAACATGTCTACATCTAGTGGTTCCAAGACCCTACAAATAAATGCTTCTATGCCGCAAGGGGCTCCAACTCAAACTTCCACCATGATTCCAACACCTTTATTTGGAACACATCCAATGGCACAATCAGGGACACAATCCGCAATAAAACCAATGAAACTGTCCCTGACACAGTCCATGTCACAACCTCTTGGTTTTACATCTAATCCATTTAGTACCATGAACATATCTTCAAATCCATTTGGAGCATCAAATCCCACAAAGATCACATCGTCAAATTCATTTGGAACATCTAAGGCCTTGAACACCACATTATCAAATATTTTTGGTGATGAGCCTAGTTTTTGGTCAAATTTTGGGTAGATCTATCATCCTTTTGATGGCAGTGTCATGAAATTTAGTAGTTAAATGTTAATATTTGCATAATGTTTCCCTCAAACCATTGACATTGGGTTTAATCCTATATCTGTGAAATTTTAATGACATTGGCATATTATGTGGATTATCTATATTGATTTTGTGTATGGTTGATGAATGTTCTTTAAGGTGATTATAGATGTGCAATTATTATGTGTATTGACGTTGAGAAAGGAAAACTGATAAATGGTCATACAGGGGAATCATTGAAAGGAGTCACCTAAAGGACGACGACAACGGATTCCCCGCGACAGTCAATTGTAACCGCCCTATATTTATGGCATTGAGCAATTGTGGTATTACTGCAACACTGAGTCCACATTTGGGCATGCATGCCTGACTGGATTCCCTATAGATGTAACCACTCTGCTGTTCTTTTCCTCATTTTCCCTAATTGGCATCCTCTCAGTTAGTGAGACTTGACCGCCCTATTTAGATGGTAGTATAAATAAGGATTTTATTCTTCTTCTTGGAGGTTCTTAGTTCTTGATTGTTGTTGTTAAAAATGATATTGATGATGTATTAACCATTCTCCACTTTTCAATATAGCCATGTTGCTCCTTTGTTTACACATTTTTCAATGAATGAGATGATAGTCTAAATTTAAGCATTTGAGTTTGTATTAGTCTTAGGGGATACTCATCCAAGGGGGGCCACTTGGTGAGTAATCCGTTCTTTAGAGTAATCAGTTTAGTTATTATTTCTTGTTTTGTACTTAGTTCGAAATCTAGCATCGACTATTCTTGTAGTCACTACAACTCTATTATGTGTTTGTTCCTGTAGCCAAAGTAGACAGAGTAGTTTCTTGTCTATTCAGCCAGATCTTTATTATTGCTCTCCATTTCAAGTTGTTGATTGATTTTCAGCATTTGCTTTATTTCCTTTCAGCAATTTACTTTTAGTATTGTGTTCCTTAGTTGTAGGATGCAATGACTACTTGAGCCCCTAGTGCACATACAGTGCTGACCCATTTCAAGTTCACGTCCTTGGGTTGACAAGATGATGATTGAATGGCTATTCAAGTTAAATTTCTAGTCTTTGAATCAAGGTTGTAAAGGCTTAGTTATGAGATCATTGTAGGAGGCCGACATTTTTGGCGTCATTGTCAGGGATGGTGTCAAGCTAGGAGGTTCTTTGGAGTCATTGATAGTTTCTCTGCTATAGAATTTCTCTTAAGTTGTTCTTAGAATACCCCCTTGCTTAGATGGGTAATAATCTATTATTCTTTTTCTCATTCTTTGTGTGAGTTAGCTGATGCTAAGTTGATACCGCATACATAGAGGAAGAATAACCATTCCCTTTACTGACGCATATCTTGATCTGACTAGTTTTGAAGCCTCCGCTAGGTTGATAACCCCTTTTCCTTGGGAATTCATCATGAAGACATGGGTGATACCTTCTTGTTTGAGTTTGGCATGCTCTATGAAAGTTGTGACTATACCACTAATGCTCATAGGCTTAAGTTATTTCCTACCACTTTAAAAGAAGTTGCACTAAGATGGTTTATGAGTCTAGGTAGAGACACTGTGGAGACTTGGGAGGACATGAAAACAAATTTCCTTGGAAAATACAAGGAATATTGCAAGAGCAGTGATATGAGAGGAGGTGATGTCTTTGGCATGCAACAACAGGAAGATGAGAGCTTGGAAGAGTATATTTCAATGTTTTTGTTCTACATGCATAAATATCCACACCATACACTCAATGAAGAATCACAAAAGTTAATTTTCTTGAATGGAATCAACGAGAGTTGCACTGATACTTTGGGCCTAATGGTGGGAGGAGATATCACTCAAGTTCCTTGGGAAGATATCTAGAAAATATGTCAGAACTATTCCAAAGCAGCTTCAAAGGAAGGGAGATCTTACCAAACTTTTTTGGTTAAGTCATCTACCAGTGGAGTTTCAAGGATGGAGATTACTCAGCTGGATACACTTCAGGCCAAAGACAAACATGAGGAAGCAAAGGCAACGTTGATAGAATATTTCCCTCATTGCAGACAAAAGAAGAAGGACTACAAATGCAAGATGGTGGCTAACAGTAAAAGCAAGATTCCACCTGAGTTCAAACCAATTCAGACTGAGGAAGGACAAGTCTAACTTGATGCACAAAGGAATCCAGGGGCTCCAAGACAATGTATGCCACCAGATCCACTATCTTTTTTTGGGCCAAACTAGAAATCTAGGTGCATGCAGCCATCTTCTCAACCCCAGTAGCCTGTTGTAACGCCTCCACCTACTAATTCAAGCTCCAATGCACCCAAACCTACTCAGCGACCAGCTCAGCCCACACCCAATCCAAATAACAAACCACATCAACACCTTGCATACTCAGCCTATCCAAATCAATTCCCTGCACATGTTGTGAGTGTCAGTGACATCCATTTGCATTTAGGATCCACTTTCCCAACTCCTTCCACACCCCTCATCACTGAGCTACCTGTGGAAGAGGAATAGGAACTTCTGAATGATCCTATTCAGCTAACTGAACCCCAAAATTCTAAGGCCACTCTAGGAGGATATCCTATCATTCTTGAAAGGCCATGGCTAGCAACAACAAATGCTTATATTGGGTGTCAGTTAGGTGACACGACTATTTCTGATGGCAGGAATTGTAGCTGCCAGTCAAAAAAAGCAATTATTAGAATAATTTTTTTTTAAAGGTCATTCGATTATACAAATGTCTTAAGGATTCCAAGACGACGTTACTTACACATTATAATTAAGAACATATTACCATAGTATTAAAGTCATAAACACAAGTACAAATCATATTCGTGAATAAACCACTTTTCAAAACTTATACAATTCAAGATATTCATAAATTATGATTACATCCAGTGAGATTCTCATAAGATCTTGATACATCATAATGATGGTACAAAAAATATACTCATTAACATGAGATAAATATACAATAAGGGAAATGATCTCCTCATATCAAATATCCACATCCGAACACGATCTGCGTCCAGTGTCTCGATCATCGAAGTATCAAGAACCAGCTACAAGTAAAATGTCATCAGTAAGAGTATCCAATGAAAATGTAGCACGGTTTCCACCCAACCACGTGGAACCCGAAGGTCCACTCCCTCCGTGCTAGGAGATAGTGATAGGTCCAGAAGACAATCAAACTAAGAACAATGAACATACAATACATTACATGGCTGACCACACATAACGACATGACCACATCATATGCTTTCAGAGACGACCACAATATATTAGTTAACTCCACACAAGGGACTACAATCATGCTTCAGGAGAGAGTGTCATCACATAGTTGTTCTAAGTTACCCTGGTGAATCTTCCTAGACTACCGACCCTCTTCCAGAGTTACCCTGGCAGTCTCTAACGATTCCCGGCCCCTAGACAAACTCATGTGGTGTCAAATTACCTTTCAGGAAGACAAGGTAGATGACAAGCCATTCCAGGCCTTCTCAACCCACCCTTAATCTAAACGAGCATTAAGGTGCTAGGTGAGGCATTCTGTTAATCTTTGTTATATATTGAACCCCAGGTTTATTATTAAAGTTTTCACTGAATTACATAACCCACGATAGGTTACCCTAGCAACCACTTAGGGTTCCGGCCCCTATCGCGAGCCACTCTTCCTAGAAACATGATGCAACAACCAAATACTAGGGACTTCCAACATGCATATAGAACAATACCAAAATAAAAACACATCTCATTTGTAGTTCACTCATGGGACAATTCGAAACACCACAAGGTGACAAATAACTTTTGCATGGCAAGTCCCAAAATAGAACAACAAGGTATCAATAAACAAATATCAATGCTCTAGCCTCAAGAAGGAAAAGTATGCATAACTTAAAATCAGATACAAAGTAAAGCCATTAAGCACAAAATTACTCAAATCATAACATCACTATTGATTTCAAATAACAATTGCTAATATTTATATTAAGACATAATTATAATTTTAACCTTAAATTTCTATATTTTCCATTTCATGATAATAAAATTCTTTTAAATTCCAATCTACTTTAAAATCAATTATAATTTTTTAAAGAACTATAGGACTTCATTAAATCAAACAAATCAATGAAGTTATATAGTCTCATTTCCTAGATGCAGTAGTGCTAATTTAAAAATTAAACTTAAATACACCTTTCAACTTTAAATCACACAATTATAACTAGTTACTTTCACATATTTCATAATACTAAAATTTTCTTAAAATTTCAAATTTGATAAATAGTACTTAAGGAAAATTCAAAGTTAAAATAAATAGTTTTACATAAAAAAAAATAAAAAATAAAAATAAATAAATAACTTATTGAATATAAAATTTCAACTAAAAGAGAACACATCATTTATAACAAAATCTTCAAATGGGAATTCAATCCCGCAACCTCTCCTACATACGTTTCGTGTCCTACCAACATGCCACAGAAAATGCTTGCAAATCTAACCAGAAGTTTAGAAAAGACAACACAAAGGAGAATTGCATGGCTTATAGTTAAAGAAATTCAAAGCTTACCATAATAAATCTTTAGTTATCTTAACGAAAACTCATGCAGCATAATTACTAACTGTTGGTTAAACAGATATAGTCTATAATCAAGGAGTTAATATCTAGTTTTCTATACCAAGGAAGTTACGCACCCTAAGATATAGAGATGATTTAAATGCATTTTAAAGAAAACTTTAGACAACCAAAATAGATCACGCAATCAGTGATATGTGCATTTAACACCAACTACATGAGTAGAAGAATATACACAATGCATGGTAATTTTTTTTATGTTACAAGTGCCTCATCTATGACAGGTAAATAATGGAATCAAAAAGATTATTTATATCTCAGAAATATTCTATTTTCTAGCGCTGCAACTGTGAGAGGTAGCAATGGAATCTTGGATGTAATTTAATTCTAAATACTCTACCATGTACAGGTGCAGAAGTTGTAACAGATAGCAAATAAAATTACAGAGATTATTAATTTGTAAATAGAATGGTGATGCGTAGATCACAGGAAGAACTGCAGTTGAACATTGTATCCTCTAAAATTGGTTTCTCCAACTTTATCTGAGTATAAGTAACTGGTAAAAGTTTGAAACATTGTACAGAACAATAAAATTAAAATTACCTTTACAGTTTAAGTATGGAGAAAATTGGTGACACTACATGAAACGATCAAACAAGAAACTAAGATTATATCACTATGATAGATATTATAACATAAGATTAATCTCTTCAAAAATATACATTTTATTATCACCATATATGTATATACACATATTCCAAATACAAGGAATCAAAGGGAGTAAGCTTTGGTTAAATCACCATCAACTGGCAGTCACACCATTAACCTCAAATACCATAAAATAAATAATTAAAATGCCAAAGAAATCTAAAATATGAAATACTAATCATTACAGGGATTCAATCTCAGGCAAAATCTCATATCCCAAAACTTGAGAAGTGTCTTCTCACCTTCAAGGCAATGGAGGGCTGGTAGTAAAGGAGTCAATAACAATGAGACAAGACATGGCTGGAGACAAAGAAGGGCATTGGCCAAGGAACTGTGCAAGACTTAAGGCAAAGAAACAATGTCATGCATAAGGAAGTTCGACAGAAAACATACTAAACATTCAATTTGATGCCAGCGCATGAAGAATGCATTTCAGCTAAGGAACCACAAATGAATACTAAGAAGCAAACCATTATGACTAAACTTTGGAAACAACAATGCAAGGTGTTCTTATAAAGTCTGGATCGAAACTCCAACACTAATGCTTGTTTGCAAGTTAATATATATACCTATAGCAACAGGGAGGTTATTTTAAATCTTTATACCCTACCATGCTCAAATACGACAGCTAAGAAAGGTTGCTAATGATATCAAGGAGATTATAAAGAACATCACGGCTACCATTTAAAGCGTTACTGCTAAAACAGACGCCAATAGCGTAAGAGAGATATTTAAATCTTTGAGACAATACTCTACAGGAAAGAGGAAATGGGGACGGCTCTCCTGATGCCATTCTCAACATGGACTTCAACTAAATATATATATATATTCCTTTAATATCAACTAAATATATGAGTCAAAAACTTACTCACTTAAATTACTGCATAGACACAGGATTCACAATTTCACCGATAGGAAAGAAAGTGGTCAAAACTTTGAGTTAACACTGAGTCTTGTTCATCTATCCACACACAATGCGCCACCACTATAGGTATGGAGATCAACAATTATCTTCACTATTCTACATTCAAACTGCCATGAGGAAATTTAATTGATATACACAGCTTACAGGAGAATAGAACATGGCGGCGAAGGAAGACAGAAAATATACAATGCAAACCAATAACCTTTAATAAATAAGTCTGCAAATATAGAAAATAAGAACTATCTTGAAACACTACAGCGACACCCATACGCTAATTGAGGAATCAAATTTTAATATACCATTACCAACCAGTAGAATAAATCAAATGGCTACTACTAGCTCCGGCAGTTAAGAAACTTTAACAGATAAAAAGCTCGTATTGGCAGAATACACACAAAGTTTAGAGAGATAAGCCAGAAGTTTCAATATAGGGACTGGTGAATGTCATGTTTCATTGAAATATTTTCATATCTTTGATTTACTCTGTAATTTAAATTTGATATCTTATTCTAACTATTTCTCTATTGCTGTGCAGGTCTATTTCAATATAATTTTCAGAAAACTACTAAATAAGAACTACAGAATAAGTAGAAAACCTGGTTTATAGTTTTCGAATTCAAATGGAGAATGATGCCTGAACCTGCAATTGACAATCCTCTATTTCCCCCAAAAACACAAGCTCTTTAAATCCATTGCCTCCATTTGATTTATAGTGTCATAAAAGCTTTTTCAGAAGTATTGCCGTGCAAAAATTTCCTTCCAGCTGCTGCCGTGAAAACTTCTCCCGAGAAATGTCGTGCATCAAAATGCAACCCCTAAAGGCTATTAATGCAATCCCTTATCTCAAGTCACCACTTACAGCTTGTAAACATGCACTCCTCAAATTTCTCATGTAGTTAAAAACATTAAATATCAAAGATATTTTCCTTCAGGTCATATTTCAGATATTTTAACTTTTCGAAATTAACTCTTTTTAAAATACTTGTTTTTCACTTAAATTTTATTTGCACAAGTAACTTATTAATTACTTTTTTTAAGAAATACCTTTTCACAATTTTCACATTTTCTTTTAATCAAATGACTTGCTTAATTTAAATTAATAAATTAAACAATAAACATAACATAAACGTTTATTCTAATATTTAAACAAATTTGCATTTAATCAATATATCAACAAAGTAGCCATTTAACTAAATTACATAGTAATTAATTTCCAAATAAATAACACTGACAAAATTGACACGACAAGACAAAACAACAATGACATTGGGCGACAATAGGATACTCATTCAACGAAGAATGATGGTTAAACAAGGACCAGACACTATCTCTGAATCAACATGATTTAATTGGATTAGGGTACGCTCAGACTTGACAAGCAGGTGGAGCCGTTACCTGGTACTTGTGTCTGCAGGAAACATCAACATTAGAACATACATATACTCATGTTAGAAAACACACTGTGAATAAGAATCGCAGCATAGCAAGGTACTCACGAATGAGTAATGCCATACTTTCTTCTTCATCGACACATACGAGTATGATAAATCATAAGCAATCATTACAACATTATAACCATATGCAAAGTCATAAGAAAGAAACCATATTATGTAAGAATCTATCTCAGTATCATCAAATTAATCATGATCTGGATCATCAAGATGTCAATGTATCATCCACGAAGTACAACAATATAATATCAAAATCACCTCTGAGCAAGAACAACATAGTATCATAGTAAACTAAAACATCTATCAAACAAAATAAAATTGAAAACAACTAAGACAAGATGTCACAGCAGGAGGGACACTACAACAAATGCTTATATTGGGTGTCGGTTAGGTGACCACGACTATTTCGATGGCGAGGGAATACTAAATGCTTATATTGGGTGTCAGTTAGGTGACACGACTATTTCTGATGGCAGGAATACTAAAAAGCTTGTTCTTTATCCTTCTGCTCAGCTGACCCATGATGAAGAGGATTTTGTATGGCCACAATTGGGTGAAGAAGCCAAGGAATTTAACTCAGTGGTGCAACTCATGATGTTAGGTAAAAGCCTTTTTTTGCAGCTTCAAGACAAAGATGAAGTTTCATCTAGTATAATTCATAACCGTTATGAAATGGGAGAAGCATCATCTTCTACTTATGTTAGGACACTTTTGCCTGCTCTTCTTGCAACCACTCCACCTATGGATGAACTTCCTGTAGCCACTCTTCCTGTAGCCACTATGTCTACAGAGAAACTTCCTATAGCAACAGGCATGTTCCATACCATGTTGCCATATGAACTCAAGGTATCGTGTATTAATAAAGTAGCTATGATAGGATTGACTATTCCAGTACAGGTGTCTGAAGAAAGATATTTGAATATTAACAAGTGAAGGACAACAATTGCAATTGGTAGACTTACTAAAGTCTCATCAGCATGCATGTGCATGGGACTATCATGATATGAAAATATTGGATCCTAATCTCGACACTCATAGGATCTACATCAGAGAAGATTGTCAACCAATAAGGCAACCTCAACGAAGGGTCAACCCTGCATTGGGAGGAATTGTTAAAACAGAGTTGCAGATATTATTAATCTATCCTATTTCAAACAATCAGTGGGTGTCTACATTAGTAATCATGCCAAAGAAGAAAGTAAAGTGGCAAGTTTATGTTGATTACAGAAAACTTAATGTTGCCACTAAGAAAGACCATTTCCCCTTTCCTTTTATAGATCAGGTTTTGGACTCACTTGCAAGAAAATGGTACTTTTATTTCCTAGACGGATTCAATGGCTACAAACATATTCCAATTGTACCTGAGGACCAGGAGAAGATGACCTTCACCTACCTATGGGGAACGTATACTTATTCGGTACTTCCTTTTGGCCCATGCAACGCACCTACAACTTCCCAAAGAGCAGTCATTAGCATATTTTTAGACATCTCCCTTGACTGCATGAAGATCTATATGGATGACTTTACCACCTATGGTGCTGATTTTAATTAAGCATTGGAGAATCTCAAGAAGATCCTACATGAGTGTGAAAACCAAAACCTATCCTTGAATAGTGAAGAGTGCTTCATGATATTGTAGCAAGGTGTAGTTCTTGGCCACTACATTTCTCATAAAGGAATCCAAGTTGACCCTGCAAAGATTGAGGAAGAGTTCCTGCAGCAATTCACCCAACATTCAACATACGAGCTTCCTGGAGCCGAAAGTGGTGGATGTAGCGCCCCACCTTCCGGCTAAATTAAGGTATGTACTTTTCATAATAAATATTTCCACTTTAAATGGAAATCCATTTCTTCACCCACCCACCCATTCATCCATCTATATCACCTTTCTCTCTCTTCCATCATTTCATTCTGCCTCACTTTACTTCGATTCACCTTCATTAATTGCTCAAATATTTCTAAAAAGGCGAAATAGTACTTTCTCTCCCCGATCTTTGCAACGTATCTTTTGTATGCTCGGGTATGTACATGGTAATTCTCATCTCTTAATTTCCTTTTAAGTGCATTTATTTAATCATGGCAGGTTACTATAGGTAATTACATAATATGTCAGTACTTCTTGTCAAATCACCGCTCCCTTCTCACATGTGTGGACACATGTCCAAATTTAGGTTGGGGGGGGGAATAAAAAAATGTGAATATACTTCCCATGTGTCAAATCATAATTTGGCTATGTCAGAAAATTTAAATAAGATGATTCAAAAATTTGGCTCGCATGTGTGAAGTGATGTTAACTGAGCTTCTAATTTTGCTCTCATTTATCACCCCTTATTTTTGCCTTAATTCCTTAATTTCTCTATCGTAGTCTTGAGTTATAAGTAGTAAAAGGTGAAAACAGAAAGAAAAAAAAGGGGGAAATTCAATCGACACTGGCAGTGTAAATTTAGCAGAAAGGTGTTGGATTTCAGACAAGAATTGTAGAGGAAATAAATTTTGCAGAGTGACAGTGATTTCAGACAATGGGAGGTGGCTTAATTCGGAATGAGCCCTCAGTTCATGACATTTTGTTGCAGGATGCACAATGCTTGGCAGAATTCCAATGTTGTGGATGGTTTGATTATTTCATGAAGTTGGATGGCTTTGACGAGGGAATTGCACTCAAATTCGTTCAAACATTCTCTAAAGGAAAAGCCACAGTAAAAGGGTTAGAAGTGGTGGTAACCGAGGAGAGAATTGTGGAAGTTTCAGGGTTACCTGCCAATGGCGAGCATTACCCTTCCTCTAGGGACAACAGGTTGGCTAGAGCAGAATTTACAGTACATGGTGACCCACCAATTAGCATTGACAAGCAAGGCACAAAAAGAATGTCTCTGTCTGAACCATGGAAGTAGGAAGATTAGCATTGACAAGCAAGGGACAAAAAGAATATCTCTGTCTGAACAATGGAAGTAGGAAGCTTTCTACATTATAAGGTATATCACCTATGAGGGACGTTTTTCAAACCTAAATTCAATACATTTCAAGCTCTTGAGCCACATGAGGCACGGAAGGAGGATGAACATGCCCAATGTTCTATACAGTCTTCTCTCCATCATGGCAACCGAAACATAAAAAGGTAGGGACAACTCTATCTCCCACCATTACTTGATTAAATTATTGGTTAAGAAATATTTGCATAGTGTATCTGAGATGTCCTGGGAAGAATTTTTAAATGTTGACCAATTTAGACTTGAGGAACTGCAACCTAGGGTTTTACCCCAACCCCGTAGGGTTAGCAGAATATTAAGCATAGCAGAAACCACTCCTGGTGCTTCAACTTCTGGTGCTAGTTCTAGTATGAATTATCCTACAGCAGTAGAAGAATCCATAAATATTAGTTCCTTTGAAATAGAGCATTCAATAAAAAGAAAGCTCTTCATCTGATTCTGATGATGATGTTCCCCTGCAAACCCTAACAAGATCCAGGGGATGGAGGAAAGAGGATGAAACAAGAAAATAAAAACATAAAGACCAAACACAGCCTGTGAAGAAAGAGGTGTCGAGTGCTAGGAAGAGAAAGGTTGACCCTAATCATCTTGCATCCAAAGGAAAATGTAAGAGCATCCCTAGGAATTCAAAACCGGCTGGGCCGGTTTTTTGTATGCCTTCACAGGAAAACCCTAGGCATGGTGAGATACCACATGGGGACATTGAAGCTCTAATGGAACAAGAGCACGTTGAAGAAAAAGAAGAGGATATATTTGAGAGAGTAGCAAACATAACACTGGCAGACCTTGCTAATATCGTAGAGGAGTTTGAGGATGAGTAGGGGTTCCTGCAACAAAACTAAGAACAAGAGTAGGAGTTCCTGCAGGCATAGCAAGAGCCAGAGCAAAACCAGGAATAGGAACGAGAGGTCCTACAACAAGAAGGGGGTAAATAAATAATACCCCTGCATCCATAGACAACTAGATAGCTCGAGTTCATGCAGATAGTACCATATGGGGAGTAGCCATCAACAAAAACACTGGTAGGAATTCATAACCCTCCTGATTTTATGGTTCATGCAGCAATTTTAAATTTATGGAAAGAAATAGAAAGGAGGGAGGAAGAATGGAAACAGGATAAGAAGAGATTGAAAAAGGAAATCCAAGAGAAGGATGAGGTTATTGAGGAGAAAAATGAGGAGATTGCTACTTTGAAGAAGAAAGTAGATGACATTGTGATCCTGGTGCCACAAATTCTAGAATGCAAAGCTCCTCCAAGGGTTTATGCCCTAAACTTGAAAGAGAAATATCTCTCTTTCAAGTTGTCAAAAATTATTTCAGATTTAAACCACTCCATTGAAACTCCTACCGAATTCTTCAATGCCTACAAGATTGCTTCCCCTGATATGAAAAATTTGTTATGTGAATTCTATTTGCACAATTATGTTGTCATGTAGGATTATGATTGGAACCCATTGCTATATGTTGGGGATATTCAGCTAAGAGAATTTATGTCTTGGGTACAGAACAAGATTAATTGGGGTGAGCAGAACAATGCTTATAAGAAAATGGAATCTAACATCCCCTTAGCCATCAAGGCTGAGTCAAGCAACCCAAGGGATATTCATAGAGAATGGCTCAGGATACTTCTCAGACCAAGCTATCTGACAGAATCATGCCCTGGATTGAAGTTGTCTACACTGAATATGAGGTCAAAGCAGCAGCAAAAGAGGAGCTTGTAAGAGGATACTTGTCCCAACGATGGAATAGTTTAACAGATGAGCTAAAACAAGTCGAGACCCATTCTATTCACAATTATGTAGAAACATTGAAGTGAATTGACAGGTATATCCAGATTGGTAAAACAAAGGGGAGATTTTCCCTAACTTTCCAGCCACCCATGTTCTCATGTGGCCAGTACCAAACTAAAAATTCTACCAATATGATATTGCTACAGAAAGGTAAAGGTGGAACAAATTTGACAGATTGGGAGGATTTTATTGGGACCCAGACTCACGCTCTATTGAGACAGATGTTGGCCAGCTAGCAGTTGCAAACTTCAGAGCCTTGACCAAAAAAAAGAACAACCCTTCCACTGTTAGAGGACCAGCAAGACGTTAGGTTGGGGGGGAATGATGAGCCTAGTATTTGGTCAAATTTTGGGTAGATCTATCATCCTTTTGTTGGCAGTGTCATGAACTTTAGTAGTTAAATGTTAATATTTGCATATTATTTCCCTCAAACCATTTACATTGGGTTTAATCCTATCTCTGTGAAGTTTTAATGACATTGGCATATTATGTGGATTATCTATATTGATTTTGCGTATGGTTGATGAATGTTCTTTAAGGTGATTATAGATGTGCAATTATTATGCGTACTAACACTGCTATGCAGGACACAATTTGTGGATGCTAAGTTGAGAAAGGAAACCGACAGATGGTCATGTAGGGGAATCATTCAAATGAGTCAACTGAAGGACGATGGCAATGGATTCCCCACGATAGTCAATTGTAACTACCCTATATTTATGGAATTGATCAATCGCGGGCATTACTGTTGCGCTAAGTCCACGTTTGGGCATGCATGTCTGACTGGATTCCCTGCAGATGTAACCGCTTTGTTGCTCTTTTCCTCGTTTTCCCTAATTGGCGTCCTCTTAGTTAGTGAGAGTTGACTGCCTTGTTTAGCTAGTAGTATAAATAAGGATTTGAATCTTCTTCTTGGAGGTTCTTAGTTCTTGATTTTTGTTGTTAAAAATTATATTGATGATGTATTAAGCATTCTCCACTTTTCAATACAGCCATGCTACTACTCTGTTTACACATTTTTCAATGAATGAGATGATAGTCTAAATTTAAGCATTTGATTTTGTATTAGTCTTAGGAGATACTCATCCAAGGGGGCCCACTTGGTGAGTAATCCATTCTTTAGAGTAATCATTTTAGTTATTATTTCCTATTTTGTACTTAGTTCAAAACTGGCATCGACTGTTCCTGCAACCACTAGAACTCTATTTTGTGTTTGTTCCTATAGCCAAAGCAGACAGAGTAGTTTCCTGTCTATTTTCCCAGATTTGTATTCTTGCTCTGCATTTCAAGTTGTTGATTGATGTTCAACATTTGCTTTATTTCCTTTCAACAATTTACTTTCAGTATTGTGTTTCTTAGTTGTAGGATGCAATGACTACTTGAGCCCCTAGTGCACATACAGTGTTGACCCATTTCAAGTTCACGTCCCTGGGTTGACAAGTTAAATGCACCTTCATGATGATTGAATGGCTATTCAGGTTAGATGTCTAGTCTCTAAATCAAGGTTGTAAAGGCTTAGTTATGAGATCATTGTAGGAGGCCGACATTTGGCACAAATAAAAGTACTAGATTTCATATTCATGGAACTAACACAAATACCAATGTTCCACAAGGTCCTAGCATAAAGTTTCCCCAACAAGTAAATACACAAGGTTCCTTCCAAGTTAATAGCCAATATACACAAGGTCCAAACACTTATGATCCTCTCCAAATGCAATCCAATACCAACACCTCATACATCACACCACAAATCCAAATTCTAATTCCAACTCAAACATTCACACCACAAATCCAAATTCCAAATGCAATTCAAACACACATACCTCATATCAACACCAACATACCATCCCACGCAAACCTTGGATCACAAAACATGAATTTGGGACCTTACCAAAATGCAATTGTAAATTTTGTAGGCACAACACTCACGCCATATGATGTCCTAGCCAATCAAATGTTGGCCTTGCAAAAGAAAGTAGAAACCATGACACTGTCAAACAAGAAGACTTACTCTATCCAAGAGTTATGTCCTTACCCATTTGATAGGACATTATAGATGCCTCCTCTTCCTTCTCATTATGTCATGCCAAGTTTACCTAAATATAAAGGAAGAGGAAACCCCATCGAGCATGTGAGAGAATTTCATACGACCTTGATTAACATTGCTTCTGAACAAACATACTTAATGAGATTGTTTCTTGGAGTCTCTCAGGACATTCTTTAGAATGGTTTTCCCACCTACCAGTAGGCATACGATCATGGGATGAACTATTGAAAAATTTATCACCAACTTTTCCTTCAATATCGAAAATGACATCACTATTTCTACCTTATGTCAAACTAAACAAGAAGGCGAAGCTTTCATAACATTCTTCCAGAGATGGAGAAGCTTAGCTAGCCGTTGTCCTGTTGAAATTCCTGAAAAACAAAAAATTATCATGTTCGTGCAAAACTTGAATACAAACTTAAAGTATTCCTTGGAAACCCATTGTTATGCCTTGGAAACCCATTGTTGTTCCACATTCACCAACCTTACGGAGTCATCCTTGAGAAAACCCTTGTCGCTAAAGGGTAAATTAAAACTTATACCAAAACACAAAATGTCCAAGGAACATCAAATGATAAAAAAAAAATTTTGGTCCTGTAACAAGAATGTAACAAATGATGGAGTCATATACGTCAAATCTGTATATAGAACAAGTCCCACATCGACTCTCAAAGCACCCAACATGAACAATAATACACCATATGTTTCCAACCAAGCAACTAACGTGGTCCAAAATAATCAAGAGCGGGGTCCCCCAAGACAACCAAAGCAATGCCCATGGAGAAAATACACTCCTTTATTGGAACCAATTGAATTTGTCCTGGAGAAGCTAGTATAATCAAAAATTTATATAGCTCCAAGAGCCCAAACCATACGACCAATGACAATTCAAACCCTCTTGTTGGGATGACAATGCCTTTTGTGACTACCACCACATCAAAGGGCATTAGACCTCCTCATTCCATCAATTTAAAAGCATGATTCAAGACCTAACTGAAAATGGTACCATAGAGGTCGAGGGACAATAACAAACTTTCAATAAATACCATACGATTTTCAAGAATCCATTGCAAGACCATGGTTCCAGAAAACCTTCTGATTCGGGTCAAAAGATAGAAAAAAATGCCAATTATACCAATGCCTCTTTTGACTACATAACTATTAACCACATCTGAGCTACTAATGATCATGTTAACACAATCACCATTGAGAAGTAGCTTGAATGCGCCATCACTACCCGCAGGGCTAAGGTTACCATATTTGGTCCACCTCCAAAGCAACCACAATTCAAAGCCCAATACAATATTGTTGACCAATTGGGCAAGACACCTGCACAAATTTCCATCCTTGAGCTTTTGCGCATATCACCTAAACACAAATCTATCCTTGATAAGGCTTTAAAAGAAACCTCTATCCCTATTGACTTGGGAATCAACCAATTTGAAGCCATGGTTGGATATTTGACCAATTCCCACCATGTCTCCTTTTCTAACCAAGATTACTCTACACCCAATTCAAACCATAACGACCCATTACAAGTTAAATTCTTCATCCACAAACACAAGGTTAGAAGAGTCTTAGTAGATGGCAAAGCCAGATTGAACATTTGCACTTTAAAACTAGTGAAGGCATTGGACCTCTCTTAAGCATGTGTGGATACAACTAAGATAATTTTCATCAAATCCTATGATGACGAAGAACGTTCTTTCTAGGGTGTTATCACACTACCTATCATGGTTTGACTTACAATACTAGATACCACATTCCAAGTCCTGGATCTTGCACTACCATACAACATACTCCTCGGTCGACCATGGATCCATGCTATGAAATCTATTCCATCCACATACCATCAATTTCTAAAGTTTCCTTACAATGGCACCAAAATCACAATCATTGGCGATCATGACCCCTTTCAATGTTACACTAATTTGATGGGGGTCCTTGAACACCAAGTGCCTATAAACTATGAAGCTACAACATCCACTCCATCTAATTACATTGACCCATCCACTTTGACTAAATCCTCCACATCCTCCATTCCATCCACCGATCCCAAGATTCAAATCCAGGAAAAGGGGTGTGGGGAGTATCATATGAACACTTCCTACTGCATCACTAAGTTACCAAAGTCTCTAAAGTCCTATGAAAATCCCATCTATAAGATGGAACTTAAATTTTCCATTAAAATTCCTCCCACCACCACCTTCACAAACTGGGGAGATTTAAATAAAGAAGACATTGATGATATTTCATATTGGATTTACATAGATGAGGAAGATCTGAAGCCGCTACCAACAGAACAATATGGTAAAGGATTTGAGCTCATGAAACACAAGGGTTAAGATGGAAGCAGTGGACTCAGAATACATAAAAATGGAATGAGAGAACCCCTTATGCCTCTCAAATGGCCAAAGAACTTAAGGCTAGGATTTTTACCAATTAGGATTGGCACTTCAAGTACTAAGGTGCTTTCAAATGAGGATGTGAGTGCTTCAAAATATGTTGAGACATCTGAAAATCCTACTAACATCTATTATAGTGACACTGACTTTAATGAATATGAGTGGTATTATTGTACCACCAGTGATTATGAGCTCGACTATGTCTTTGATGAGTCTGCTACACCCCATCCATCCTTTACCAACCTCATGGATATTAATATTTGCATCGATTCCTTTCACGAACCTAACCCACCAAAGACCACAAAAGAAAGAGCATGAATATAATCCTTTTGGGACCACGATAATATCTCTTTCTTTACCCTATTCACTGCTTCCCCATCCTTGAGTAATACCAATGATGGCATTTCACACATTTACCCACAATTGATTAATTGGGATTAGCAAGGTTCACCCACCTTGGACATATTTGAAAATGATGAATCCATCATTGATTTAATGAGACTATGAGAAGGCATATCGCATGGGGACCATAAGGCTAGTTTCATTATAGATCTTGACGTTGTGGCATATTTTGGGGAGACTGTCCCATCCTCTAGTCACAAAAATGACAAAAATAAAATGAAAAATGAACATTCTTTAGGTGAAAATCTCAAGGCGCCTTCTAACTAGGAAAAATTAAAAGAAAGGACATATCCAAGGGTGAAAACCTCT
>VDFB02028463.1:0-44961 GCA_007258455.2 Sequoia sempervirens
CTTATTTTACTTTTGAAAAAAATTGTGGTGTTGTTGGGTTCCTACTCTCTGCATGTCGTCATGGGTGGTACTCAATGTAGAGTGGAGTGGAGCTTGTGTGAGGATTTCTAGAGTAATGAAACTATGTGGGAGAGTTTGGAAAAGGGTGGGGTTACCCAATACATGCTGAGACTCCAAGGCCCTAATCCTGAAGCTACAAAGTTTTTTGTGAAAGGATGGAATATCGAGGTTCTGCATTATAAAGGTGTGGAGTTCAATATTGATGAGGATTTTTTGGTGGAAGTCACTGGGCTTTCATCTTCTGGGAGGAAATTCTACAAAGACAGAGCAGTTGCTAAGAAATCCTTTAATAATTTCTTCAAATTTGATGAGAAGAAGAAGCTTAGGGAAGTTGGGAGTGGTGGGTATGCCTATAAGTCTCTCAAACCACTTTGGAGGGATCTTGTGCTGGCTATCATGCATTTCTTCACTTTGGAAGGTAGGTTTTTTGTTGTTTATAGCTACCACTTTATGCTTCTGAATCACTTCTATAACAAGGTGTTGGTTTCTTTTCCTTTTTATCTCTTGTTGTCCATGGAAAAAAATATTGAGGATCACCGCAAAAACCTTAAGAAGGGCATTCTTCATGAAGGCCTTTTGAATATCTTGTTTGCTCATATTAAGCTAAAGTTAATCCCTATTTCTCCTAAAACCCTAGCTCACAAAAAGGGGTTTAAGAATTTTGGCTATGAGATAGGTGATTCTACAGCGAAATGGGAAGGTAATTCTAAGGATGAAGACTCAGATTTTGATGAAATGTTTGTGGAGGATGGGGGGTCTAAGGAGGGGTTTGAAGCTTCTAAAGCGTGGTCTAAGGGTTATGAAATGGACATTGAGTTGAGGGAGACTATGGTGTAGTCTAGGAAGAAGAGTGCTAAGGGGAAACCTAAATTTCCCAGGAAAGAAAAGTCTTCTATTAAGAGAAAGGTGTAATTGTTGAAAGGTGTTGAGCATCTTGGTTCTGGTGTGAAGCCTCCTCTGAATCTTGGGAAGGTTGGTGTGGTGGAAATCTCCCCTACATCTGGTGCTCAGGGTACTAAAAATGTGGGCGTTGTGGAAAGCGCCCCAGTTGTGGATAATAGTCCTGGTGTGGGTAAAAACCTTCCTGGGTTCATGCCTATGGATGTTGAGGGGTTTGAGTGCTTTAAGTGCTCTAAGGAGATTGAACCTAACCAGGGTCCCCTTGACTCTTGCAGGTTAAAGGGTATGCGATGAAGGAAGAGCGGCTAGAAGTCTTGACAGATTTCGAAAAACTTTCCATACAAGCACAGGGTTAAGGTGGAGGTGGTCGAAGTGGAGGATTCACTTGTTGAGGAGGAAGAGGAGCATTGGGAAGTCCTTGGTCAAAATTCTAAGCTGAATGCCGAGCTTCCTGTCAATTGGGATGAGGTAAATATGGGTATGTTTTGTAAGATGGATGAGGATGGGACACGTAACTTACTTTCTCTGGTGAAATAGTTGTTCTCATAAGTTAAGGAGATCAATGTCTAGGTAAAGAATTGGGAAGATTTTTGTGTTGTGTTGGTCCATAGCAATCAGAAGGAATGGGCGATTAAAGGTAAGGTTAAATCCATGAATGTAATGCTTGATAAATTGGTTGTGGATGTTGATCGCCTAGGTATAACTCATGAGGAGAGGATTTCCTCTTTGGAAATGATGGTTCATAAGACTTATGAGGAAATAATTGTTAATATTGAGGACAAAATTGGTAAGCTATGATTTGAAGACTATAGTGAACATTAGCAATAATTCCTTGAAGTCAACTGCTAAGGGACTTTTGGTTTTAAACGAGAAAGCCTTGAAATGGACTGGTAAACCCCTGAAGCTAGGTGAAATTGAGAAAGATGTTGAGGATGTGAATTGTTTGAACTTGCTGGAAAAGAATGCGGATTATACTCCTAGTATGGAAAAGGATGTGGAGGCAAGCCCATGTTTGAGGAAGAGGAGTAATATCAAGAAGCGGTCTGCCATATCGTTTGATGAGCTCAGGGATGTTATGGAGATGTATGAGGGGGTCATTGAGGAAAATTTGGCCTCGGTTAATTTTCTGGAAAAGATGTTGTAGTTGTGTTGACTCTTTTGCTTGATCAATCTAGGTGCTAATGTTTTTGTTGTTGGTTTGTTGACGGGTTTCTTTGGTTATTTTTGCTGTCAGCATTTTGGTTTTTTGGGCTACGGGTTTTCTCAGCTTAGTATTTTTTGCAACATATCTTTTTAAAGAGTTTCGGGGCCCCTTCAAAACTTTCTTTTCCTTATCAAAAACATAAATTTATAGAATCGATCTCTAAAAATTTGAAAAATATTAGTCATGCATAATATGAGCTAAATCTATGTATTAATGTAAGAATGTATTATAGTGATCCTTGCAATAATATCTTATATTTTCCTTATTGAACTTATGTTGATCAATAAGTGGTTGAAAGATATTCAAGGGAATCTTGCAATATAATTCCCTTGCTAAAATTTGAATATACGAAGTATTAAGGCTAGGAAAATTTAATACTCAATTTATAATTTCATATTGCTTACTTTCTAAGGATCGTGTTCCATCCTAAGAATCCCTTCAAAAATGTACAACTTTTATAAAGGTAGTTTATTCATAAATAATGCTCATAATGAATACACAAAAAATAATGTTTTGACTTAATATCTATTCTCTTCAAGGAAGCAATCCTAGTTAAGTGAAATTTCCAATGACCATCTCTAACCACGAGATTAGCAAGAACAATGATATAACTCAAAAGAATCAAACTTTCTCTCCACCTGACCATATCGGCATCATGAAGCCTCATGAGCTCTAGAAAAACCCCCAAGCAAGAAATCTTTTAGCCCCAAGATGATGAAATGGGGTCTTCCATTCAGATAATATAAAATGGTATTTCAAGACAAGATTTATCTAAGTAACTGTCAAGCAGTGCCATGAGTGTGATACTCAAATTTTTCTAAACAAAGCATTCCAACACCCATTATTCTTACCAGTTATTATGTATCAAAACTTATTTATAAAGTACTATTACTGATGTTTGAAGACCAAGAAGGACATAGAAACCCAAGCTCTATTCATTTAGGGATGACATTAAAATCCCCATACGATGGCTTATGAACAAGGATTTCCCTTGAGACAAATATAATGGTCGATGGAAGCCAATATTCTAAACACGGTCCCCAAACACTCATGCGTACGATCTAAGTATAAACAGAAACTCCCAAATATTACCTGAATAAAACAATACATGAAATACACAACCAACACCCCCAATACACACAATAGGTTCCACATGCAAATGCTTCTATATGTAAAAAATACTAGGTGGGTATGCTTAAAACTAGCTAAAGATAGACTCCCATACCTGCATAAATATTCTCCAAGGACCCAAGGTGGGGTCTTGAACCTTTGATTATGCCACATAAATCCTTTGTCCACGATGAAACCCCATAAAGGACTTCATACATATAATAAATCTGAAATGGCAATGTGATTATGTGCCTTCTAATCTCCATCACTTAGAGAGAGAGTACCATCCTACCCCCTACCTTGTCAATTTCCTCTGGCTTCCTTCTCCCTCATTTTTTGAAGCTCCTAAAATCCTTCCTGTCAAAGTAAAAAAAAACACCCTCTTTTCTTCATCAACAAGCTTCCACCCCTCGAGCCATACACCTCTATCAAAATTCATTGCACCTGCAATTTCTGGTGTATCCCAATCTAGGGTTTGTTTTGCATTAATGCCATCTTCTTGTATCATCAACCTCTTCTAGATTTGATCTTCCTTTAATCTTGTCTCCTTGTTTGTTCAATCCCCCAGCTTACATAGCCAACCCTTGGCATCCATTTCCTTACTTTGCAAGAATGTCACCTCGAGCTAACATATCACTTTTTCGTGCCCTAGCTCTATTTTCCTAGCTTTTGAATGTAGGTCATTGATCTTAAAATTCATGCCATGATCTAGCATATCCCATTTATATTTCTTGCTTTAAAACACCACTGTCTGATTTGACCTACTTTAATATTGACCATAGATCTCAATTGATTCACAACAACGATGTGAATCAAGTGAAGCAATCAATTCTTTCCACATGTCACTATCTTGCATACCTATATTGGCCAACCCAAGTTAATGCAAGCATTCATGAAATAGTAGGATTACTCCTTCATTCATGCTTGTCGAGGGTTGGGGATCGCTAATCCCCTTACCTCATTTTTAACATGCATGGAAGAACCTTAGAAGCAAGCTCAGACACCTAAGTTCAAAGCTCCTTATGCCTATCAGGGTTAATCCTTCGGCCTTACCCTTTACCATTTGCCTCCCTTTTCACAATTGAAAACTAACACAGTAACCTTTGAAACACTGAAGCATGAAACTTTGAATAGTGCTTTAAGATGTTGAAGGTTGGTGATTGCTAATTCCTCTTGTCTCATTCTTAAAGTGCATAGTTGATCTTAACAAGCAATTTTAAACGCATATGTCTAGTGCTCTTTACACCTATCAGGGTTTGGCCATCAGCCTTACCCCTTACCTTTTTCCTGCCTTTACTCCATCATAAAAATTCCCACCAACCTCTGAAATATGCATAAGTTTGTTGGATGTCAAGGTTTTCTCTTCCACCTTATCGCTTTCATGCCTTTGTGTTAAGATGTAAGACAACCTGCCAACCTGCGATGCCTGAAAAAAACCTTTGCAAGCATTGCCAAACTTAACCCTTTCAAGTGTTGGCCTTTGGACATTCTTCTTATTGCATACTTAACAAACTGCTAATGCATAAGCCCTAAGGTCGAGTTTGTGAACACCAAAGCCATTTTGGGTGTTAGGGTTCACCCTTAACTCTTACCACTTACTATCCTTTTGGTAAGGCATAAGCCTTCGTACTGAACTGTGATGCTCGAACGTTTCTTTAGCAAGCCTTAACCATTTTGAGTATCAGCCTTTAGGCTCTCTCTTATCACTTACCTACCCTTTGGTAATGCATAAGCCAACCTTCCAATGTCTGATACCCAACTCCTTCCCAGGCTTAACACATGAAAAATTCCTTTTCCTTTGTGCAATTGGTACGAGGTATGGTTGAAGTCTAAAGTCCAAAACCTTTCAGACTTTACTCATACTTCATTTCAATGAGGCATTCAGTATGAGGTAATTTTGAATCCTAAAGTCCTCTTGCAGTTTCACGGGAAAAGCAGTCGGGTCCACCATGGATCTTGCCGATAGCAGGGAAAAAAATATATTGAGGCTCTAAACTTAGTAAAAATTAACAGGACTTCTCTCCATTTATAACAGGTGTAAGAAGAGAAGGTTATCATAACCTTGTTGGGGACTCACGAAAAATTCCCTAACTTGGACAAAAATTTGAAATGACTTGACTTAAACAAACCATTTAAAGGTTACAATGATGTTTTTAGGTGTCGACACACTTTGGGACTTCAAGAAAAAAGATGAACCTCAGACTATAAGTTATAATGCCTTAGAAAAAGGAAAGGTTATGAAAACTTGGGCAGCAACTGACAAAGTTTCGATAACTATCAAAAAGACTGATGACTTCAAGAATTAGCCAAATTTTGGGTAAGTGTCAAGAAAAGGAAAGGTTATGAAAACCTGGGTAGTGACCAACGGAGGTTTCAAAACCTTTATAAAATACTGAAACTACTTTACTTCAACTTGTGCAGATCATATAAATGTTAAGAAAACATCTTGGGACACTGACATGCCTTAAGAATGCACTAAAGACTAACTTTAGAAGACAAATTATGATATGTCGGATGGGAGCAAGGTTATGACAACCTAGTCAAGGACCGATAGAGTTATGAGAATCACCAGAAGTATCGAAAACTTTTAGACTTAGTACACTCTTTTCAACGTTTCTTTGAGGCATATGATATAGTTTATGAATGAAGCCCTATGTCTGATCATCTACAACATAGAGTAAGTCCCAAGCTCAAAGTCTGAAGCTCGATCGGACATAGTTGAAAAATACTAACTCCTTCCTTCTCAAGAAAGTTGATAAGGGGGAAAATAGGGTTTACCAAAATGAATAGCTCAAGATGATAAACCACTACACTTTTCACCCTAATATTATGTGATTTTGTGTGTCATAAGATGCCAATAAAAATAAAAAACTAACCCTAACTATTATAGAAACTATGAGGGGAGTTTTTAGAGCTTAAAATGGTGTTTACCTTACTACAAGAAGCTTATTTTTAGGGAACAAAGGACTCATTCGCCTTTAGTGGCGAATGGGTCCCTATTAGGGTTCCTGAAACTGAGATCTGGGTTATTTTCCTTGCTGTATGCACTCTCATATCCTCGATTGTTAGCTCCAAAAAACTTGTATCAAATTCTGGAGCTTCAATTCTTTGTTCTTGCACTATGAAGGTCAATTTTATAACTTGACAACTTTGACAATTTTTCTCTAAACTTCTTCTCCAGTTGATCTTCAACCTGTAAATTTGTAAACACACACTCAAGGGAAGATTTTTTTTTTTATTGTTAGTGAATAGGGGTTTTCCTAAGTCAAACCCCTTGTAGGTAATTAAACCAAATGATGAAATAATGAAATTGAAGCATGAACATGAAATGATGCAATGTTGATACCTTGGAGGCTGTCTTGGAGTAAAAGTCTACAATCTAACATGAAGTGGCCATGAAGAATATAGATCTTGATCCTTGAATAAGATGTAAACAATACTTTCAAGTAGACCTTCAATGCTACATCCACTCTCTTAGCTCAATAACATGTAGGAATGAATTATTCCTTAGACATGATGAAATGATCTTGAATTGATACAATAGACTCTTGATAATCTACCTTGAAATTCCTTTGAAATGCTCTATAATTCTCTTGTGAATGTACTCTTATGATAACTTGAACTTTCTAGGAGAAACATTGTGAATTAACCCCATATTTATACTAAATCAGGAGATTAACCCCAAAATTCAAATAATTCAAGTTGACACCAAATCTGGAAACGAATGTTATTAAAATCCCAATAGAAATAAATCCAAAAAGGGGGTCCTTACTAAGGGAGGACTCATTCACCACCTAGGGAAAATGGGTCTTGGCACAAGTTTCCAGGACCATACCTTCAGGGAGTGAAATAAGATCAAAAACCCATGTCAAATATGCAAAGAAAGGGGGTCCTATAGAGGGAGGACCCATTCACCACCTAGGGTGAATGGGTCCTAGCACCAATTTTTAGGACCTCAATTTTCCCAATTAAATGTTATGCAATTTGAATTATGGGTTTTGAGATAGATCCTCAAAAGGTGTCATAAATAAGGCTTAAATTTGAATTAAAGGGGCTAAGTAACTCTAATTAACTACAATTAATTAAGATGACCCTAGATAAGTGTGAAAGTGTGTTACAAAAATTTACAAAACCTAAAATAAGGTACAAACTCGGTACATTGTATTAAAAATGGGCCCAAGATCAATGTGAATGTGTACAACACATTACAACATTAAACCTAGGAAAAATTAGGTTAATCCAATGACAACTATTCCCAAATCAAGTAAGGAAAAGGGATAATTTTTCCGTTACTACACTTTTCCACCACTTTAGTGAGAGGATGACCCCATGTAAAACTCTCACTAAAGTAGGCATTCAAGACACTTAAGTATGCAACAACATCAAAGATACATGATCATACCCTATCAAAGGCCAAGAAAAATAAAGAAAAATAAAATGATTAAGCACAACCATTCCAACACGATGTGGAATGGAGCTATTTTTCCATAACATGCGTTGCTCACTTTGTGGTAGTGTAACCTCAGTCTATCCACTAGGTGAGTTGTCCCAAAATATGTATCGCTCACTCTGGGGTAGTGGAACCTCAATCTGTCCACTAGGTGAGTTATCCCAAAATATGTATCTCTCACTCTGGGGTAGTGGAACCTCAATCTATCCACTAGGTGAGTTATCCTAATGAGGTGGAAAATGAGAGAATCATATTAGCCTCCCATACCATACCGAAGTTATCCTCCTGACAACTTCAATAAGGCACAACAATCTAATGCTTTTTGTAAATGCTTTTGAATGTCATGTATGTAAGTTTTTGTTAAAGGGGATTTTTCTTTGTTCATGTAAGGTCTTCTTCTTAGGGAGCATTGTTCCTAATGTTTCCAAGAGAGGACAAAATTCAAGGATATTAAATTTTCACTCATGGGATGCCTCGTTCGCATCATGCCACGAAGGGAGATTGTACACTCTTGGAAGACATCAAACCCAATGACACCACTGACACGTCACAAGAAAAAAAAATCATGCCATGAAATATGTCGTAAGATGGCATCAATGTATGCCCCCACTTTAAACCGGTTGCTACACCATTACTACGATAAATTTATTTAAAGTAGCCAATGTTTTGTTCTATGACATGAGATATTTCCTCGAAAAACCCTATGCCAAGTCATATGTTTTCAAAGTAAGCTACATCATGAAATCAGAAGGAAGGGTTGCCCCCACAAATACATAAGGGATCTATGGATTCAAGATCAGTATGTCTTTGCTACAATATTTTCATAGAGCATGGAATTGTCATCATTCCCTAAATACTCATAGAACTAGAATAATGACACAAATAGAACAAAAAAAAAGAAAAAGCCTCTCGGGTCAACATGGAAGAGACATGGATGTCTCAATGCCTTGCATTATTCCCAAAAGGAAAACACAAGACAAATGAAAAGATAAAAGGAAAGCTTTTGGGTCAACATGGAAGATACCTAAATGTTTCGACGCCTTGCATCATCCCCAAAAGGAAAAACATAAGACAAGTGAAATGCTTATGACATATAGAAGAATGAACATACATATAGAGGAATGCACAAAAAGAGAGAGATACATCAAACCAAAAATCACTGGGGATCACATTATGCACATGCAATCACATAAATGGCACATGCAAGTCAACCTAAAGCAATTCATCCACATCCCAATCTTGGTTGATATAAATGGAAGGTAGACAACTAGCTAAATGGACAAGAGCAAGTGTCGAACAAGGGGAAGGCTATCAAATTCTTTCCCCCACTTAGTGTAAGGAAAGAATGAGCTTAGGTATGTGATGAGAATGTGCTCCTTGCATTGAAGATAATGATTTGCAATAAGTGTAAAACATGTAATAGTGAGAATGTTTAACATTCTACAACTATTACATGGCAGGGAGCGGAATGCATGCTTTAAGCGACTATTTCTATGATACCAAGCTATTTAATTATTTGTTGTAAAGCATGACAATCATTAGTACTATGTCCAATATTTCTATGATATCGACAATGTGGAATATTTTCATCTTTAAGATATAGGTTTGGCATTTCTCGCATGGGTGGTAATGTTATAAGTCTGCGGTGTAAAATTATATATAAATTCCTTTCAATTGCAATTGGTGGATAAGGAAATTGAAGTTTCTTTAGTTTGTAAGGCCTTTTGTGCTTGCTAGATTCACCAATTTCTCTGGTGGATATAGGGAAAGAGGACTCGAGATGGCCTTGTCTTCTTTATCATTGTCATTAGGAGGCATTGGTTTCTCTTTAGGAAGGAGGACACTTATGTTAGGAGGAGGATCTAGGACCATCCTATCATCATTACAAGGCAATGGTTTTTCTTTAGGAAGGAGGATGCTTATGTCAGGATGGGGATCTTGATATCCTAACCCTTTGGTATCTTCAATTGGTAATTTCTCTATGAGTTAATGAATTTCATGATCACTTGTTGTATCACATCCTTTTTTACTTAAGATCGTGAATCCTTTTCCATATATCTCCTCTAGATTGATAGGAGTATTTATTACCTTACTAACATAGATTGTTTGAATGTTTTCTTAACTAGAGGAACTAGGTTCACCTACTGTAGGGAACTTAGGCTTAGCTTGTGACTCAATTTCAAGATGTAAAAGACCAAACATCTCAATTTGTGTTGGTTGTTTCATGGAAGGATAGAAGGAGGCATTAGACTCAAGGTTGTTTAGGCAATCACTTATGAATTCATTCATGTTGGCATCATCTTCTCCAATGATGTCAACATCATGAGGAGGACATGCATTAGGAGTTTTGTGAGCATAAGTTCAATTTCATTAGGGTCATTTCCAAAAAAACAAATTGAAACATCAACCAAAGAGAACAAGGATTTCCACACACTACTTAAACAGTTATCCATTTTCATAATTTCAGATCAAAACATAGTAATTTTCTAATTACACAATGCAATAAATTGAAAATGAAGTGTTGTAAATGTAATTTTAATTTTAACAATGCATTGAAATGAAGCAATTTAAGCTAAACACAATGAATTTGATGAAACAAAAAATTAGGAAACTCAAACATGAAAGTAACATCAGCAAACAAAAGACTAAAACTAAGATTTTAATTTCTAGAAAATGTAGATTAGTAGGTAATAGGGACTCATTCACTAGTAAGAGCGAATGGGTCCTGGTTAGGTTTTTCTGAGATGTTTTTACAGATTTTAGAGTAATTTTTTAATTCATTTTCAAACGCTAGAAGGTTCAGGTTTGACCTGATCAGGGACTCACTCACTAGTAAGAGAAAATGGGTCCTGGTTAGGTATTTTTAAACTATTTTTGAATGATTTTCAAGCTTTCAATAATGTCTTTCAGTTCCAGGTCTGAGGTAATAAGTTTCAGTTTCAAATTTTATAGAAATGCAATGTGAAAATACAATGAAATAATGTATGCAAAGACCTAGGTTAAAATGCAATTTTGTTTTTATTTTCAAATGTGAATATATGAGATCTAAATGATATGAAAAATGACTTATTTGTTTTTGTATTTTTCAGATTTAGAGAGATGCAAAATAATGCAAATCTAAACCCTATATGACATGCAATTTTTGAATGCAATGCAAGAAACCCTAAATGAGATCTAATTCAATGAAAATGAGATGCAAATGAATGCAATATCTAACCTGGGATGCAATGAAAGACTTCAAAATAAGAAAATTGCAATATTCAATATGTTGGGTTCACCATTAATGATAAGGGGGAAAATAGGGTTTACCAAAATGAATAGATCAAGATGATAAACTACTACACTTTTCACCCTAATATTATGTGATTTTGTGTGTGATAATATACCAATAACAATCAAAAACTAACCCTAACTATTATAGCAACTATGAGGGGATTTTTAGGGCTTAAAATGGTGTGTACCTTGCTGTAAGAAGCCTATTTTTTTAGGGAACAAAGGACTCATTCACCTTTAGTGATGAATGGGTCCCTATTAGGGTTCCTAAAACTAAGATCTGGGTTATTTTCCTTGATGTTTGCACTCTCAAATCCTTGGTTGTTACCTCTCGAAAACTTGTAACAAATTTTGTAGCTTCAATTCTTTGTTCTTGCACTATGAAGGTCAATTTTGCAACTTGACAACTCTGACAATTTTCCTCTAAACTTCTTCTCCACTTGATCTTCAACCTGTAAATCTACAAAAACACACTCAAGGGAAGAAAAACTTGTTGATTGTTAGTGAATAGGGGTTTTCCTTTAAGTCAAACCCCTTGTAGTTAATTAAACCAATTGATGAAATAATGAAATTGAAGCATGAACATGAAATGATGCAATGTTGATACCTTGGAGGTTTTCTTGAAGTACAAATCTGTAATCTAACATGAAGTGGCCATGAAGAATGTAGATCTTGAACCTTGAATAAGATGTGAACAATGCTTTCAATTAGATCTTCAATGCTACATCCACTCTCTTAGCTCAACATGTAGGAATGCATTATGCCTTAGACATGATGAAATGATCTTGAATTGTTGCAATAAACTCTTGATAATCTACCTTGAAATGCATTTGAAATTCTCTATAATGCTCTTGTGAATGTAATCTTATGATAACTTGAACTTGCTAGGAGAAACAATGTGAATTAACCCCATTTTTATACTAAATCAAGAGATTAACCTCAAAATTCAAATAATTCAAGCCGATACCAGATCTAAAAATGAATTTTATTAAAATCCCGCTAGAATTAAATCCAAAAAGGGGGTCCTTATTAAGGGAGGACCCATTTTCAACCTAGCGAAAATGGGTCTTGGCACAAGTTTCCAAGACGATACCTTTGGGGAGTGAAATAAGATAAAAACCCCATGTCAAATATGAAAAGAAAGTGGGGTCTTATAAAGGGAGGACCCATTCGCCACCTAGGGTGAATGGGTCCTAGCACCAATTTCTAGGACCTCAAAATTTCCCAACCAAATGTTATGTAATTTGAATTATGGGTGTCGAGATAGATCCTCAGAAGGTGTCACAAATAAGACTTAAATTTGAATTAAAGGGGCTAATTAACTCTAATTAACCACAATTAATTAAGAGGTTCCTAGATAAGTGTGAAATTGTGTTAGAAAACTTTAAAACACCTAAAAAAAGTTACAAATTAGGTACATTTTATTAAAAATGGGCCCAAGATCAATGCAAATGTGTACAACACATTACAACAAGACGATACCTTTGGGGAGTGAAATAAGATAAAAACCCCATGTCAAATATGAAAAGAAAGCAGGGTTTTATAAAGGGAGGACCCATTCGCCACCTAGGGTGAATGGGTCCTAGCACCAATTTCTAGGACCTCAAAATTTCCCAACCAAATGTTATGTAATTTGAATTATAGGTGTCGAGATAGATCCCCAGAAGGTGTCACAAATAAGGCTTAAATTTGAATTAAAGGGGCTAATTAACTCTAATTAACCACAATTAATTAAGAGGTTCCTAGATAAGTGTGAAATTGTGTTAGAAAACTTTAAAACACCTAAAAAAAGTTACAAATTAGGTACATTTTATTAAAAATGAGCCCAAGATCAATGTGAATGTCTTATAAAGGGAGGACCCATTCGCCACCTAGGGTGAATGGGTCCTAGCACCAATTTCTAGGACCTCAAAATTTCCCAACCAAATGTTATGTAATTTGAATTATGGGTGTCGAGATAGATCCTCAGAAGGTGTCACAAATAAGGCTTAAATTTGAATTAAAGGGGCTAATTAACTCTAATTAACCACAATTAATTAAGAGGTTCCTAGATAAGTGTGAAATTGTGTTAGAAAACTTTAAAACACCTAAAAAAAGTTACAAATTAGGTACATTTTATTAAAAATGGGCCCAAGATCAATGTGAATGTGTACAACACATTACAACATAAACCTAGGAAAAATTAGGTTAATCCAATGGCAATTATTCCAAAATCAAGTAAGGAAAAGGGATACATTTTTCGTTACTACAAACGTGATAAGAGGTAAGCCTGAGGCTTGATGCCTAAAATTTTTCAACTCTTCAAGGCTTGTTGTAATGACACCCTAAGGCCCATGAATCCTTCTCCCTAACATCCTTATGAAGCCCTTTTGACCTCAAACAACAACTCCTTAACTGATAATACTCAGATCTTCTTCTGACCTTAAAGAGGTGCCCCTTTTAACATCAATGACAATCATATTGCAAAAAAAATAATCTATCTATAGCTATGTCCAGACATCCCTATCAAATCAGCTCACTATTAACATCACCCAATTTTAAGTAAAGGTATGATGTTCTAATCTAAGTGCATATCATAATTCCACAATATGACACAACAAAATAGTAGTATAGACTCTAAACTCTTTGTCTTTCCTTATTTACTTGTTATCTTAATTTCTCTAAGTTAAGAAATACCATAGGGATTGAATATGCACCTGCTATTTTTACTAAAACCTTTAAGGCTCCTTTAGTGACTTTAGTCATAATATTTGATATGAGGAACCTAAAGTGAATACTAAAGGAGGCATTCACAATCAACATTATTCAAATTATAAGAAAGGAGTGTTACTACAAGTGGACCTTAACAACACCATAAAGCATGACAATTTATAGTATCAATCATTGTAGATTTAGTCATTTACCTTAATAGAAGCATTCACATAATAATTTAACTAGTCTGCTCTTAGAGTTGAATGACTAAAAGTACAATGGCACTTCAAACACAACTGGATCTTGTATCAACTAAATGATACACTCTTAATCTACATAGTAGAGTAGCATAAGTTTAGAGTAAAAGGGGTTGTGACTACAAATATAAAGGGAGGGGCCTTACAATGAAAATGTGTAAATTGAATGCATACATGGTTTCCTTCAAAAGGAACAAGTCAACAAAGTTCTTGATAGGGAAAAAAAATCATTTAAATATAAATCTCCAAAATTATAGAAAACTATTACATTTATCAATTAGCACTAATCTAATTGAAAGTTGATTTCCAAAAGGATATAATTTTCCCACATTAATGGTATATTAAATATACACTTACACAAATCATTCATAAAGTTGAAATACCTACTAAAAGAAGTTTTATTTTCAATTTTAATTTTGTTAAATTACAACATACATTACAATTTCCAACCTATAGTGTCTAAGGATTAATTAAAATAAATAAAAAACAATTTAACCCACCTACATAGAAAATTGAGTCCAATAATAAATTCTCCAACCCCACTTTCGTAAGGTTTTGTGTATTTGATGTATTGTCAATAGTGATGGAAATTTCTACCCTCTAGCCTTATTTTAATTCCTTCTATCCTTTCTTTCATAAATTATTTTTACCCTTGATTAATTCTTGATGTTATATCTTCTATTATTCTGAAGTACTCACTTTCTTTGAGGTATTATTGATAAAATTGCTCTTAAATGGCTAAATTATGGTACTATGTGTAGTGTAGGAAAATGCATACCCTTGCATTTTCACACTTTTTTGGGTCCGCCTCGCTTTATTTGTCCCTATTTATGTCTTAATTGGTCCTATTTTGCATCCACAAGCCTAATAAATCATATCTTTTTATGGCTAATCCCAACAAACATCAAAGGGGAAATGATAATTTAATGATTCTGGCTATGTGTCCCTAACTTTTGGGTTGGGACTAAGATGCCACCTAGGGCATCTTTGTCCCCTAAAGGTCTTGGGACCCTAATTTCAAGTGCACATTAAATGGGCCCATTTTTGGAGTCTATGCCCCAAGCTTCATGCCCTGATACTAAGACGTCACCTAAGGCATATTTGTCCCCCTTAAGGTATTTTCCAGGATTTAATTTCAAATATTGGCATGGGATTTAGCCTCCTTTAATTAATGATTTCATATGTCGGCTTGTTGTGGTGTAATTTTAGGATATTGAGCATAGATAAGTACAAAATAAAAGGTTCCTTCATTCATTTTCAATCAAGACTTTTGTGAGATCATTCCTAATAGCATAATTTAGTTCACAAGAGCATTCAAGAGCAATTCATCAAGCATTTGGAGCCATCATCAAGATTCAAGCATCATATCAAAGATATTCTTGCATCATGTGTGTTTTTGAGCTAACATTTGTGATGTAGGGTTTTGATTCAACCAAGCAATTCAAGTCAACATCTATCAAGCATTCAAACATTTCAAGATCTATATTCAAGCTATCCATTTCACACAAGTTCGTAGATTTCATAAAAAGGGTTTGGTGAGTTGTAACATTACATGTTGTTCATTCATCATTTCCCTTCATTATTCTATTTCATTTAAAGTTTTAATTACCAACAGGGGGTTTGACCAAGGAAAACCCCCATTCACTAACAATAAACAAGTTTTTCCTCTCTTACATGTTTGTGTTTGAAGATTTAGATTGAAGACTTGAAGATCATTTGAAGTACAAAGTTGTAAAGTTGCAAAGTTTCATTGAAAAGTTTTCATTTTCACGGAGACTCACCTACAGGTCAGATCCAGAAGTTTCAGAACCTAAAATTAGAGAAGAAGGAAGTGCAAACATTGAGCCTCAGGATAACTTTTGGAGATTCCAAAAATTTAGATCAGGACTAAGTAACCACCTAGTGCGTCTTAGTCCTCCAAGTGGAATTTTGCATTTCCCTCAAAAAACAATAGTGGAACTAAGTCAATAGTAAGGGCGTCTTATTCCTCCCTAGCATATTTTGACAACATTTTTGCATTTCCAGAATCCTCATCACATTTATAGACTTCCCAGGTACACACATCCTAACTTGTTGTTTCTTAATTTCTTCATTTGCATTCATTATTTGGCTTGCATTACTAGGTTTTTTAAGTTGAATGTTAAAGTGTCTTTTCCAAGATTTTGCTTAGTGGTGAACCCCTTGAATCCTAAAAAAATCCCCCTTCCTAGGTCTCATTTGTTGATAATTGACTCACCTTTGAGGTTGATATATAGTCAATCCAATTTGGGATCCTAGGACATATTTGAGTGACAATTGGAAAATAGTGGTACATCATCAACATCACACATATTTTTCTTATTGTTCATTTTGGTAAACTCGACATTTTAGAAAATTCATTCACTTTCTAATTTGGATTTCATTAAAATCCTAAATCTAGCTTGCATTCATTCTTGCATTGCATCTTGCATTAGTGAAAGTGCATCTAGGGTTTCTCATATTTGGATTAGTGAAAACGCATATAGGTTGCATTTTTGCTTTCTTGCATCATTTTATCTCATTGAAAAACTAAATAGTGCATTGTCAATCATCCTAATTGCATTTAGAAACATTGTTATTGCATTCAAAATTGAAAAAATTGCATTCAAATTTAGATTCAATTGCTTTTCATTAGTTACTTTTTCTTTCATTCATTTGCCCAGTTTTCTATTTCTAAACATCAGTTCCCTAGGTAGGCAACCTAGGAAAACTATTATCAACTCAAATTTTGTTGTTTTTCTCAAAAAAACCTTTACTAGGACTAAAACGCCCTTCCTGGCATCCTAGTCCCTTTGTGGGGTTTTGGCTCAGAACCTTGTCTGTGTTGTTTGCTTTCTTTTTCACTTTGTAGAACTTCAAAATTTCACCAGTAGGACCAAGATGCCCTTATTGGTGTCTTAGTCCCTGTTGACTTTGACTTTACAATTTTCAATATTTGAAATTGATTTTTTGTGCTTTTGTTTTTTGCCATTGGTTATTTCTTTTACTGGGTTGAATTTTTGTTTCATGCATTTTAATAAATCTAGCTTAAAGTCTTCATGTCCTACATTATTCAATTCCAAATTTTTATTTACAACATTTCATCTTTTAGGTTGTTGCATAGTGTAATCAACAAATTACCTTGTTTTAAATCTAAAAATTGTATTTCATTTCATGTTATAGAATTGCACCTTATTTACTTTTCCATGATAACATGTTTTCTTTCAAGAGATGTGGCTTTGATGTGGTTAAAAATAGATTGCATAAGTACAACATCCCCTCTTATGAGTTCAATCTAGAGTACAACAATGAGGTCATTAAGAAACATGTTACTCATCCTTCTACTATCTTTCATAGTTATGAGAACATCTTAGAGAAAAAGGAATAAACAATTGACATAATCCTTAATATTACATTTCCTATTGGTGAGGACGATATAATACAAGAAGATACAAGTATAGACAATCATGAAAACCATAATTGTTCTTCTTGCGATACCTCTCCTACTAGAGACAAAGGCATCTTGGTGCAAGAAGACACAATCATTGCGGATCCTAAGAGTCTTGATTGTCTCTCTCCTCCTCCCCCTTGGAAATATAGTATGATGCAAGAATATAATATCATTGCAACCACTTTTCTTATCTCAAATCCATCTCTCAACACCTCCCCTAATTGCAAGAAGGCTTTAGTAAAAGAGGATACAATCATGAATGGCCATGAAAATAAAATTTGTCAAGAAATTTGGATTGAAAGTGATAACCTTATCTCTCTCCTTCCTAATGTCCCTAACATTTGGAAAGACCTATTTGAACAAAATCATTTAACTATTTGTAATCATGAAAACCATAGTAGTCCTTCTCTTTATGCTTCCCCTATTAGTGATTAAGTTACTTTACACGACATAATAATGGAGTGATGAACCTTTTATTTTCCTCTCTCCTAAAAGCTCTCCTACTAGGGTAGAAGTTATGACACAAGAGAATGAGACCCTAGAAAACAAGAATGAAATCACCAGAAATTAGGACAATCACATCTATCCTTCTCCTAATATCTCTCCTAGTTATGAAGAAGATATTTCATTGTTAGAAGATCAAAGCTATGAGAGTCACAAGAATCTTACTTTCCTCTAGCTCCCTCTAGAGAAAACATTATTGAACTAGAGAATTCCATTGATCATTCCCCTACTTGTGATGAATTCATTTTGGAAAAACCAATCCTTGAATGTCAAGAACATTTGGTTTGTAGTTCTCCTAAAAACTCTCCTACTAGGGAAGATGTCATGGTGCAAGAAAATGAGAACATTGAAAATAGTAATTCCTTAAATGAAGATGATGAAATGACAATAGACTCCCCTTCACTAAGACATCATGAAAATTCTTCCAAGGTTATGCACATTAGATACCCCTTGGAGTACTCTCTCGAGCCTAAACCTATCATTTATCCACCCTCTCAAAAACCACAAGTTCAAAAAAAATCTGTCCTTATCCTCGAATTACCTAAGAAAAATGTTTCGTAGTGGGTGAGTTACAATATTGTTGCTCATACATACAACACTAGGAACAATCCACAACCAAGACAAACACCTTCAACATCCCTCCCATTTCCTAATCCTATCTTACTAGGTCCCCCCCATTTTCCTTGACAAAGTGGAAAGGAGTATGATCATTTTGAACTTAAGAATACTCCCGCAAAGATATCCCTCTAGGACTTAATTCAGAATTCACCTAATTATCACACTATGCTTCAAATAGTCTTGCAACAAGTTGTGGTTCCCTCCAGTGCAAACCCAAATGACATAGCAGCAATGATTCAAGGAATAAATGTTGACATTGTTTTCCACCAAAGTGAGCTCCCTCCTTTGGAAGTGCAAAAACAACATGATGCTTTCATTATCATAGCTTAATAAAATAGCACATGGATAAAATGAACCCTTGTGGACAATGGCTTAGCCTTAAATGTGTGTAGTGCAAACCTTTTAGATAAGCTTGGTGTTGATAAATCAAAAATCCAACCCGGCTCTTTATGTATTAGTGGCTTTGATAACGTGGGAAAATGACCACTTGGGGAACCTGATCACATTACCTATTAAATTTGACAAAGTTAAATTACAAACCCCAATCCACGTTATTCCTAATGATCTTTCATACAATATTCTTCTAGGCAAACCATGGATTCATGAGATGCAAGTTGTTCCAGGCTCTACCCTTCATTGTATCATGAAATACATCTACAACAACAAATTTTATACAATCGAAGTCGATCCTGAACCATACAGTTGTTTGAACATTGAGAAAGGTAAAGAGAACCCTTTGAAAACATTGACACCAACTACACAAGTAGAACCCATGCAAGAATAACAAAAAGAGAGATGTCCTAAACCATTCATAATGATATCTCTAGATGATTTGGGATCATTGAATTTTGAACCAACATTCATGGGAGAATACAAGATCATAAACAAAGATTCAGACATGGGAAATGAAAAAGCGACAATGTCAACAAAAAATTTGGAAGACCCTTCAAAAGCATCCACCTCAACCACTTTAGAAGAAAAATCAAATTACACAACAAAATTTGACGAACTTAATCATGAACAACCACCAAATCCAAAAGAGATGAAGAAACTTTATGGAAAAGGTTATGAAATGATGAAACAACTTGGTTATAGTGGAAAAGGATGTGGTGCTAGAGAACAAGGTATTCATGTCCCTATAGAACCTCAAACGTAAGAAAAGACTAGTGGTCTTGGTTATTGTCCTTTGATAGAAATAAACAAGCCTTCACCTAACATCAACACTCTTACAAAATATTCCTCTAAGCGGACTTTAACAATAGTGCATCCTGAATTGATAGAAACTAGTGGTCTTTATTGTTATCATTTGAAATAAATAGAGAAGTCCTCACTTAACATCAATGTCATCACACAAAACACTAATGATTTGAATTAGTTAGATTTTACACCTTCCTTTAAAGAAGAGAAAAAAATCTCGCAATCTAAAGAGTCTTGTGTAAGAATGACATCTTGTACTAAGAAAGAGATATCTTTGTCACAAAACAAAGCAACATCTCCTACTTTTGATCAAGAAAGTATCTTGTTGAGACTCCTCCAAGATCGTTTGATATCCCTCCCTCCAAGAACATGAAAGAAAATTTATTACAAACATTCATTTTATGCATATCATAGATTTCATGGTCATTCTACTAATGAATGTAGGGATTTAAGTGATAAAATTCAACATCTTAAGGAGTGCGGTGCTCTTCCTTATGTCGGGGCACCTAATTTTTCTAATTGATACTAATTTTTACTTTAGCATTCATCTGATCAATTATTTTGGCTCATACTTGTCTTGCACTAAGTGGGGGCAAGGGGTTAGGTAGCCTTGTCCTCGTATGTCACCTGTCATTGCCTCTTTTGGCTAGTTGACCACCTTCCATGTATATGTAAGAGCAAGCTTGGATGTGGACCACATGCCTTAAGTTGGCTCCCACATGACGTACTGAGTTATCTTTAGAATTGTATTTTTTGGGGCAAACCTTCCATATTGTTGCATGAAGTAGCTTATTGGAAACACATGATGGCATAGGGATTTCCAAGTAAGCTCTCATGCCTTCTTCTACTTTAGAGCAATTTCTCACAGTAATGGTGTTATCAATCGCTTTAAAGTGGGGGCATACATCAACACTCATGTTTCATTGTGCAATTTTCTTTCTTCTTGCGATGTGTTCCTATCTTGGTGGTGTCATTGGATTTGATTTCCTTTGAGAGCATGATATTTCTTTGAATTGTCCTCTCTTGGAGACTTTAAGCACAATGTTCCCTAAGAAGAGACGTTGCATGAACTGAGCAAAAATCCCTTTTAACATCCCTCTTTCTTATTATGCACATTTTCTTTTTGTACCTTATTAAACTCATGGAGGTATGACTTTGATATGGTCCCTTGGGGCTCACCTAGTGAACAACTAGCTTCACTAGCCCTTGGAGCATGCATTTTCTTTCTTTTGTCCTTATCAAAGTCATGGGGTATGACTTTGATATGGAACTCTTGGGGCTCACCTAGTAGACTCCTAGCTTCACTAGCCCTTGTGAGCATGTGTTTTTTTTGCATAGTGGGTAGTGTGTTCGGCTTGTAAACCTTTTTGGAAAAATAGCCTAGACCCGGTCCACAACGCATTGGATGGCTAGTCAAAGCTTGATCCATTGCATTTTTATTTTCTTTTTCTTTTTTCTTTTTTCCTTTTCCTATCTTTGATGGTGTATGCTTGTGATCGGATTATGGCTTCATATGTCATCCGCAAGTGTGTTCCTTTGTGCCCATGTTGGTTTGTCATAAGCTCTTGATCCTGGGCTTGGCCACCCTCTTGGTTATTGCCATCCTATCTTACTATCATTGGTACATTTGAACCCCTCTTGATTATGTGGTTGGCTACTTTAGTGTGAGTTTGAAGCGATTCATCCTCTCACTAAAGTGGGGGATAAATAGTGTAGGAAAATGCATACCCTTGCATTTTCACTTTTTTTTGGCCCTCCTTGCTTTATTTATCCCTATTTATGTCTTAATTTGTCCTATTTTGCATCAAGAAGCCTAATGAATTATATCTTTTTATGGCTAATCGACATAACATCAAAGGGGATGATGAGCTCAAATATGCTCATAATTTGAATATTATGATGTATTTTTAACTCTTTGATTAAAGGCTTTTTATCTAAAATCGGGTAGTATCGGTAGCAACACATTCCTATATTCCTGCAGCTTAACATCTCTATGTGTCTATATTAATTGCCTATTTCACCTCTCGAATGACTGATATAATGCATGTGGTTTTTGGATAATGAAATGGATTTAATATGTGATTAATGAATGTGTATCGTGTTATTTGCCACGCGTGCTTTCTTTTACTTATGTTGCCATGTGCATCACAGGTTGTTGAAGGAAGCATGAACGAGTCAAAGCACAATAGATCTAAGCCCTGCAGTAAAGTCCATTTCCAGCACGACATTGAGGAAGTTGTTCCAGCAAAGACTCTCTGACCGAGTCATTGGGAGGAAATATAAATGATCATTAATCTAGGAAGAGTGGAATACTAAATTCTCTCTTAATCGTGTTGAATAGATATGCCTTCATTTATGAGAAGTTTGTTCCTCAATTTCAGGATGCATTTATGTCCACGTCTTTCACTGTTAGAGTTAGGTAGTTAGTTGCTTTTCTAATATAAATAAGTGTTCCTCCTGCGTGAGTGAGAAATAGAGTGTGTTAAAGTTAGTATTATAATGAAAAATAGTGTTTTGTGTTAGTTTTCTTACAAGTAGAACAATCAATGTATATGATTCCAAGTTTATGAATAAAAGCTAATGAAGTTTTGAGTTCAATTCTGGCATAAACTGGTTGATGCTTGCTAAGGGGGCCCACTTAGTGAGTATCTGTAGTTAGTTATTTATCTCCTATCGATTATAAGTTAGATTTCATTCTTAAAGGTTTCAGCACAAACTCAGTCTTATATTGTTCTTGCAACATCCAGAATCCATCCCTGTGTTTGTTCCTGTAGCATAAGGCCAGTTCATAGTTTGTTTCTTAGTAATAGATGTCATGATTTCACTTTGATTAAGTTATGCTTAAGTTAAGAAGACTTTACATTCCATTCCTACAGCATAAGTAGAATTCCTTCCAAGCATTTATTTTTGGTAAACTGTGACTAAACTGGTTCTTAGTGCATATACAGTGCCGCTCCATTTCAATTATACGTTCCCTAGTTTGACAATGTAAATGAATGACCATAAGAAGATGTTAGTCACCTTTGGAATGTCCAATTCCCAGGTTAGGATTTTCCATGAATTTTATATCCTTTTGTGGAATCGACCATTTTTTGGTGCTTGTCAGGGATGGTGTCAAGCTAAGAACCTGTCATAGTCATTGTTAGAAGTAGTTTAGTGTGTTTATTCAAGCATTTTCAAATTCCTTCAATTTACGGTTAATTCTATTGCATGCATAGAAGAAGAGACACTCTGGGAAGATTCCTCCCTAACCTTCCATTCATTGATAACAATTCTGAACCAACTTATAATCTATTTGAGGAAGGAGGAGACCAAGATATCAATCCATTTTTTGAAAACCTGCTTGTTGAATTGCCATTTGCCCCAGCTGATGAAGAACCTCAAGAAAATCCATTTTCTTTTATACTCCATCAAGCAAATATGACACGTAATCCACCTAATCAACCTCCTACTTTTGAATTCCCCATCATTGCTTAGCAAGATAATGATAACCTTAAAAATATTCCTTCTTCATTACTTCCCAAGTTCTCTTGACTAGTTACAGAGGACCAAACACTTTCTTGTTTGAGTTTAACATCCTCTGTTGCTGCTATGATTACACTTCAGATGCTCACAGGCTGAAGTTGTTTCCTTTTACTTTGAAGGAGGGAGCTCTTAGATGGTTTATGAGTTTGGGAAGGGATGCTGTTGATAGTTGGGCAACTATGCAAACAAAATTTTTTGAGAAATACAAGGAATATTGTAAGAGTGGTAGTAACGGTGATGATATATTCAGAATTCAACAAAAGGAGGATGAAATATTGGAAGACTATATCTCAAGATTCTTGTTTTCCCTGAAAAAGAATTCAGACCATACTCTCAATGAAGAATCTCATAAACTACTTTTTCTAAGGGGAATCATGACACCTACATAGATGCCCTAGATGATGGGGAGGAGATATAACCCAAGTGCCTTGGGATGATATCAAGAACATATGTCACAACTACTCTCGAGCAATTGTTAAGAAGGGTAGAGGTCATCAAGCCACAGTGGGAAAGTCTTCTACTAATGGAGTTTCATGGATGGAGATCACACATTTGATGTCTGATTTCAAGCAGGATATCATAAACAACATGGCTACACAGTTGGATACTATGCAAGCTCGGAAGAAACATGAGGAAGTTCAAGAAATCTTGGTTGAGTTCTATCCACATTGTAATCAGAAGAAACGTGACTGCGGATGTAAGATGGTGGCTAACCTCGAGGCTAAGTAATCAAGCAATCTTGGCTGAGTTTTGTCCACATTGTAGACAGAAGAAATGTGACTATAGATGTAAGATGGTGGCTAACCTGGAAGCTAAACAATTACCTATTGATTTTAAGATAGTAGAGGGTGATGATGACCAAGTATTCTTCATTGCACAAAGGCGACCATGGGCTCAAAGACAAGGTATGCCTCAAGACCCTTTAACTTTTGGTAATCTTTATTCTAATTACAATAACCAATGGCAACCTACATATGGTCCATCACCACCTTGGAATACTTCTCAGCCACACTAGCCTAACTATCAGAGTACTCAATGGAAATCTACTCAGGGAGGTTGGCAGTAGCCACAAGGACAATGGACTCCACCCCAAGGTAATTGGCAACAGAATCCTCAATGGAGAGGTTCTCAGCAATGGAAAAACCAATCCCCTAGATCCTTGTAGCTTTAGCAACCACAACCTCTGGCCCTCATGCCACCTCTTGCAGCACTCGCAACAAATAATGGCTCTCCAAAACAAACGCCTATGCCTGCTCAACCATTGCCAAATCATAATAATAAGCAGCAACAACAACAACAACCTATGTATTTTGCAGAAGCAAATCAGTATCCAGCTTATGCCCTGAATATTAATGATATCCATCTCAGGTCTGGAACCACTCTCCCTACTCCATAGCCACTTGTAATTACAGAGATTCCAGACTCTACCTTTGAACAACCTACTGATCCTGCAGAACATATACATGTATCAGATACTGTCTCTAAGGAGCCTGTCCTGCAGCATCAGGCCAAACCACCTTTTCCTCAGAGATTGCAAATTATTACATCCAAGTCTATGGAAGAGCCTACCTTTGATATTTTGGATCAACTAAAGAATGTACACATTCAAATTCCCCCTTTTCAAGTCATTAAATATGTCACAATTTATGGAAAAGTCATTAAGGAGGCCTGTTTAAAGAAACCAGGAAGAAAGAAAAATGATCCCCAAAATATCCAAGTTCTAGGATAGTTGGCAGATATTATGTTAGGGAAGGTAGTCATTCCAAAATTTATTGACCCTAGGAGTCCTGTGGTAAAAATAAATACTAATGGCCAGATAGTAAAGAATGTTTTGATTGACCTTAATGCAGCCATCAATGTAATGACCAAGCATACTATGGAGTATTTGAATATCCTAACCATTCGGTCTACACCTACCATCCTGCAGCTTGCTGATAGTTCCATAGTAACACCTGATGGAGTAATAGAAGATGTCATTGTCATCCTTGAGTCTTGGGAATACCTAGCATATTTCACCATATTGTCCACTAAGGAAACTTTGGGACGATATCCTATCATCCTAGGTAGACCATGGTTAGCCATAGTTGATGCTTTTATAGGATGTCGTTCAGGAGATGTGACAATTTCTGATGGTCAGTCAAGAAAGAAATTGTCTTTATACCCACCTGCCCAGCCTCAGCTAGACTTGTCTCAACCAATTTGGCCAGATTTAGGAGAGGAAACTAAATAAGTCAATTCATAGGCTCAACTAATGATACTGCAAACTAATCCATTTTCTCAGCTTTAGAGTGAGGAAGGCTTGCTTTTACACATTTTGCAGTCCAACTCTGATATGAGTAGCCCATCTATTCCAGATAGCTGTCTTCAGCAGTGTTTCCTACAGCAACTGAATCCTGAGAGCCTGCCACCTAAATTTCTTGCAGTTTATCACAATTTTCTTCTACATGAAATACATACACCACCTTTATTAGCAGCCTCCATGAATGATCTTACCAAGCAAGTAGAAGTGTCTCCAGGCCACTTTCTGAACATCAATAATAAGTTGTCTCAATCTCAACAAACTGCCCTAGTCACAATGCTACAAGATCAACACAGATCTTTTACATGGGACTATGGGGATATGAAGGGAATATATCCTCAAATTTGTACTCATAGGATCTACATCAAAGAAGACTATTCACCTATTAGGTAGCTTCAAAGAAGGATAAACCCAAAACTCAAGGAAATAGTTAAAAAAGAGCTCCAAAAATTGCTTGATGTTGGTTTTATCTACCCCATTTCAGACAGTCAATGGGTATCTCCATTGGTGATTGTTCCTAAAAAAGGTGGAAAATGGAGAGTTTGTGTAGACTACAGGGAGCTGAACACAACAACTAGAAAAGGATCACTTTCCACTACCATTTGTTGACCAAGTGCTAGACTCATTGTTTGGTAAAAAGTATTTCTCCTTTTTGGATGGATATAGTGGGTATAATCAAATTAGAATTTCCCCTGAGGATCAAGAAAAAAACAACTTTTACCAGTCCATGGGGCACTTTTTCCTACTCTATCTTACCTTTTGGCTTGTGTAATGCACCTGCAACATTTCAAAGGGTAGTGATCAATATTTTTGTTGATATTTCTTATAATTCTATGGAGATCTACATGGATGATTTCACCACTTATGGAGTTACTTATGAAGAAGCATTAGCAAATTTGGAGAAAGTGTTGAAAAGATGTAAGAAGCAAAATTTGTCTTTGAATAGTGAGAAGTGCTTTATGATGATGCAAGAGGGAATTTTTTTAGGCCATCATATCTCTCAAGCAGGAATTCAACTCGATCCTACAAAAATAGAAGTCATTCTAACTTTGCAAACACCTATGAAACAAAAGGATGTTAGAAGCTTCCTAGGACATGCTAGATATTATAGAAGATTTATCAAAGATTTCAGCAAAATAGCTAGTCCATTATATGCCTTATTGACTAAGGATTTTGAATTTAACTAGACTAAGGCCTATGAAAAATCTTTCATGTAGCTTAAGAACTTACTTACTCAGGAACCTATTTTTCAAGGACCAAAGTGGAGTCTGCCCTTTCATATACACATAGATGCTTCTGATTATGCCATAGGGGCAGTTTTAGGACAAAAAGAAAATTCCATAGAGCATGCCATAGATTTCATTAGCAAAAATCTTCAAGGCCCTGAATTAAACTATACTATTACAGAGAAAGAATTGCTAGTAGTTGTGTATGCCCTAAACAAGTTTCGACATTATATCACTGGTTACCAAATATTTGTCCATACAGATCATGCAACAATAAGGTACCTCATGAATAAGCCTATCATATCTAGCAGATTAGCAAGATGGCTCCTATTGTTATAGGAATTTGATATCACAGTTATTGATAAGCCAGGTCGGGCTAATGTGGTGGCTGATTTCTTATCAAAACTTCAAACAACTACACCTTCCACCCCTAAGGTAATTGATGATAGCTTTCCCAATGAACATCTATTTTATATTGCTGCTCAAACTCCATGGTATGTTGATATTGCAAATTATTTAGCAGCCAACAAGATCCCATCCCACTTCTCACCAAAGGAAAGATAATTGTTAGTAGAGAAAAGTTTTAACTTTTCATGGATTGCAGATTGTTTATTTTACACAAGACATGATCAAGTCATGAGAAGGTGTGTTAGGGAAGATGAGACCTATGAAATTTTGCATGCCTATCATGATAAGCCATGTGGTGGGCACTTTGTAGCCAAGAGAACATCTATGAAAGTGCTTGCTATAGGATACTATTGGCCCACACTACACAAAGATGTTGTAGCCTACACCAAAAAATGTGACAAATGTCAATGCATGGGGAGACCAACAAGGTCTAATGAAATGCCCCTATATCCTCAAGTGGTAGTCAGTCTCTTTGACAAGTGGGGCATGGATTTTGTTGGGCCTATTGATCCTCCATCCAATAGGAAATCATGCATTTTGATTTGCACTGATTATGTAACCAAGTGGGTGGAAGTGAAAGCAATGACACATGCCCGTGACAATAAAGTTGTTGAGTTCTTGTATGAGCAGATTTTTACTCGTTTTGGAGTCTCAAGGGAACTTGCTACTAATCAAGGAGTTCAGTTTACATCAAAATTAATCACTACATTGATGAATGATTACAAGATCAGGCATAGAAATTCTAGCCCTATCACCCTCAAGCCAATGGTCAGGCAGAGGTTACCAACAAATAAATTGAGGCAATCCTTACTAAGACAGTACAATTACACAAGAAGGATTGGAGTAGTCACCTTCTTGAAGTAGTCTGGGCCTATAGGACAACATGGAAAAAAAGTACAGGGTTCACTCCTTTTGAGTTACTCTATGGAAAAATTTCCATGTTGCCAATAGAGTTTGAGCATAAGACCTTAAGGACTACTCTCCAGCTTAATATTGATATTTCAGAAGCCCAAAAGGAACACCTCCTATAGCTAAATGCATTGGATGAGATAAGGAAAGCTTCCCTATAGCATATTGAAGCTATCCAGTAGCAAAGAAAAAAATGGCATGACCACCATATTAGAACTAAGCAATTCTCTATCAGTGATTGGGCACTGCTCTATGACTCCAGGTACAAGGAAAATCAAGATAAACTCACCACAAGATGGCTTGGTCCTTATGAAATAGAAAATGTGTTTGATAATGGTTCACTTCAGTTATCTACAATAGATCCTATCTGATTCAAGATATTGGTTAATGGACACCGTCTTAGGTTGTATCATAATCTAGCGTCCAAAGAAGAATTTATGAAATAGTTTGTTTTGGATGCAAACCTTGATCTTCTACGACAAAGGCTTCGACCTTTCTCTTGCACCATCTCTTTAAATTCTATGTTGCATGCCCATAATAAAGGTTTCCTTTTTAAGGAAGCCACTTTCTCCATTTTTCATCCATCACCACCATTCATTTCCTCTTCTTCCACATCACCCATCCATGCCATCCATCCTGTCGTACCACCCTCATTTATGGTTTCAATTTCAACCGTTATTTCATCTTGAGTTGTGTCTTTTCGGCTGTATGAGCATATTACAAAGTACGATATCTTTTATTGTCACATCATTTATTTATTTCATTTATTCAATGGTACTATAACCATAACAAGTCATTAGCCCATGTTCTTCTTGCCTATCCTTTAAGCACATGTGGACACATGCTATAGAATTTTAATAGAGAGATAATCCATTTCAACTTTTTCTTATGCCATTGTCACAACTGTTAAGACATTTTTATTTTCTTGTACTTACCAAGTACGACTGCGTGCTTTCATCCCAAACAACAATTAACTGTTTGATTTGAGTAGTTTTTAACAATCATTTCATACAATTATCCTTTGTATCATTCTTGGAAAAGTAAAGAAAAGTGACGGTAGGGCAGAAAGAAGCACGACAGAGGAAGTTTTTCAAATTTTCAAAAGAAGTTTGAGTTTCAGGAATCTCAGTAGGGATAATTTGTGAATATGGGTGGCCAGTTAGTAAGACATGAGCCTGTAGCTCATGAACCTTTGACGCAAAATTCTTAAGCGGTTCAGGCATTCAGCAATTGCAGTTGTCTGAATTATTTTATGAGGATAGATTCCTATAATGAGGAAGTTGCAGGTGAGTTTTTGAGAACTCTTTCAGAGGAAGAAGCTATAGTGTGGGGTTTGACAATAGCCATTACAGAAGAGCAGATTGCAGAAGTAACTGGGCTTCTGGCGGTAGGAGAAAATTTTTCTTCAGGGAGAGATGTTGTCTCTACTAGGGCAGAATTCACAATACCAATAGATGGACCCTTGGAGGTTTCCAAACAAGGATTCAAATGAGTGTCACTGCCTCCTCCATACTCAGAATATGCCACCTTCATAATCAGGTACTTGACTTGTGAGGGATGTTTTCCCTATTTGTTCCTATTGTACTAAACTAGTAAGGTCTATGAGGGGCGCGACTTATGACATCAATGTTCCCAAATTTTTAAACCTTTTAGGTGAGCCCCATGAGCCAGGAGGAGTGGGACAACTCTATCCTTATCCTTCCTCATTCAAATTCTTGATGAGACATTCACAGGGATGCTTATCACCTTCTTGTAAGATTTGTTTTGGAAGGGTCTGCAACCTCTAGAGCCTCCTAGAGCACTCCCTGCACAACACAAGAAAAAGAAAAAGAGAGTAGAATCTACAAGTAGGGAAGCCGAGCAAGAATCATCTACTCCTGCAGCACTTAGTCCTACAACCTCCACACCAGAGCCCTCTACCCAAGTAAAAACCAGGTCTGTTGGTAGAAAAGAAAAAGGTAAAATGAAGGTAGGAGAGTCATCTAGGGAAGAAAAAACCCCAAAATCTAACCCTCATGTTCAAAAGCAAAAACGTTCTACTCCACTCTTTCCTACAACATCTTCCCTTGTAGCAGTTTCTCCTACAGCAATGCTTGTTGCCACTGCAGTTTCACTATCATCTTCTCCTGTTGAGTCTGAATCCTCTGGGTAGGTTAGAAAGAGGAAAGCCATGAAAGTGTCTCCTACAGTTGTTACTTTAGAAACATTTCCAAAAAGAGTTTCATCAAGGAAACAGTGTAAAGTTACCTCAACCTCCATTCAACCTGAAACTATAGTAATTCATAAGGAATCTGAAGAATTCAGTCATGATGTTTCTCAGAATGTATCTGAGAATGTTCCACAAAGTCCATCTGTTATTCCTGGGGAAGTGCAAACTGAGGCAGTGGAAGTTGAGGAAGCACAACATGGTAGTGGTAATGAAAGGGGGATGCCAAGTCTTGATGACTTGGCTGGAGCAGTTAGGAAAGTTTTAGAAGAAACACAATCTCCTCCTGAGCAGCAACAGGAGTCCATCCTATAGTAAGAAGAAGAACAGCTTGAGCAATCTGAAGGGTCCAATGAAACCCCATTACCCCCTAAAACTTGTCGAGCATTGGTTTTTTATAAAAGGACATTGTTGATTGAATATTTAGAATATCTGAGGAATACATGGAGGCCTATTACATTTCAAACTTTGAGTTTCTGCCACTTAGCTAGAACTGAAATTCAACAAAGTCTTTGGGAAGAAGAAAAGAAGAAATTGAAAAGGGAAATTGAAAGACAAAAACAAGAAATGAAAGAAATGAAAGAAATGAAAGAGAAAATGCATGAAATGGTGAACATAACTGGTAAAATTATGGAATGTAACCACCACCTAGGCTATATGCTATGCGCCTTAAAGAGAAATTTCTTTGGTTCCAATTGATGAGAATTTCAAGAAATTTAGACCCTGTCATTCACACAGCTAAGAAATTTTATGATGCATATCAAGTAGCACCCTGTTGGCTGAAAAATTCTTTATGTGAGTTTTATTTGCATGGTATGCTAATTCCCTCTGAAACAAAGTGGAATCCACTTCTCTACATTGGTGACATTCATCTGAGGTCACTCATGTCTTGGGCAGCCAATGAAACTAACTATGGAAGACAATTAGAGGCTTATGAAGGGGCTGAAAGGAATGAACCTATTCCACTGTGACCTGAAAGCTCGGCTCCCCACACAATTCTGAGAACTTGGCTTACTGTTGTGTATGGATTCAATGATCAGACAGAAAGAATGAGAATATTTGATATCAGGAAGTAGATGTCTGATGAGTTCAAATACCAAACATATATGTTTTGGAAGCTTTCATCTTCCAAAATTGAAACAAGATGGGAAAAACTGACTGTTGGTCTGAGGAAATTTGAGCCTCATAGCCCTCTGAACTTTAAGGCAGCCATCATAAGGACATAGAAGTATATGCAGCTTGGTCTCCAGAGAAGGTTTGAGTTATGGTTACCATTAACATTTCGACCTCCAGTTTTCATGTGGCCACTTTACCCTTATTGGGCTACAGATGTTAATGAGGATGCAGAAACCCGCAGGTATGAGAGATGGCAAAGTTTTTGAGGTTTCTACTACAAATTTGGAACTTCATTACAAGGCCATACTACTCCTACTGATTTTAGAGAAACAACTAGAAAGCTTAATGTTGGAGGACCATCATTAGGATAAGTAGGGGGGCAAATGATGAGCTCTAAATATGCTCATAATTTGAATATTATGATGCATTTTTAATACCCTTACTCTTATTGTTGATGGTTGTTTTAACTCTCTGATTAAAGGCTTTTTATCTAAAATCGGGTAGTATTCGGTAGCAACACATTCCTATATTCCTACAGCTTAATCTCTCGTGTCTAGTATTGCCATGTTTCACCCTCAGAATGGCTGATGCATGCATGTGTTTTTACAGGACAATGAAATGGATTTAATGTGATTAATGAATGTGTATGGTGTTATTTTCCATACGTCTTTTTCTTTTAAACAATAACCATGTGCATGCGTGGGTTGTTGAAGAAGGAAGCATAGAGCAGATTCAGCATGTGATTTAGCCTGTAGTAAGAGGTCCATTTCAGTACACATCGAGAGTTGTTCTTGAGACTCTGGTGACAGGTCATTGAATCCAAATGATCATTAATCTAGGAAGATTTGGAATACTAAATTCTCTGAATCGTGTTGAATAGATGTATTCATTTATGAGAAGTTTGTTCCTCGGTTTCAGGATGCATTTATGTCCACGTATTTCTCTATTAGAGTTAGGTAGTTAGTTTCTTTTCTAATATAAATAAGTGTTCCTCCTGTGTGAGTGAGCAACAAAGTGTGTTAAAGTTAGTATTATAATGAAAAACAGTGTTTTGTGTTAGTTTTCTTACAAGCAGAACAATCAATGTATATGATTCCAAGTTTATGAATAAAAGCTGATGAAGTTTTGAGTTCAATTTTGGCATAAACTGGTTGATGCTTGCTAAGGGGGCCCACTTAGTGAGTATTTGTAGTTAGTTATTTATCTCCTATCGATTATAAGTTAGATTTCATTCTTAAAGGTTTCAGTGCAAACTCAGTCTTATATTGTTCTTGCAGCATCAGGAATCCATCCTTGTGTTTGTTTCTGTAGCATAAGGCCAGTTCATAGTTTGTTTCTTAGTAATAGATGTCATGATTTCTGCTTTGATTAAGTTATGCTTAAGTTAAGAAGACTTTACATTGCATTCCTGCAGCATAAGTAGAATTCCTTCCAAGCATTTATTTTTTGTAAATTGTGACTGAAATTGGTTCTTAGTGCACATACAGTGCCGCTCCATTTCAAGTATACGTTCCCTCATTTGACAATGTAAATGAATGACCATAAGAAGATGTTAGTCACCTGCTGGAATGTCCAATTCCTAGGTTAGGATTTTCCATGACTTTTATATCCTTTTGTGGAATCGACCAGGGGAAATGATAATTTAATGATTATGGCTGTGTGTCCCTAATTTTTGGGTTGAGACTAAGATGCAACTTAGGGCATCTTTGTCCCCCAAATGTCTTGGGACCTTGATTTCAAGTGCACCTTAAATGGGCCCCTTTTTGGAATTTGTTCCCCGAGCTTCATGCCTCGATACTAAGACGCCACCTAGGGCGCGTCTTAGTCCCCCTTAAGGTATTTTCGAGATTTAATTTCAATTCTTGGCAGGATTTAGCCTCCTTTAATTAATGATTTCATATTTCAGCTTGTTGTGGTGTAATTTGAGAATATTAAGCATAGATAAGTATAAATACAAGGTTCCTTCATTCATTTTCAATAAAGAATTTTTTGAGAGCATTCCTAATATCATAATTGAGTTCACAAGAGCATTCAAGAGCAATTCATCAAGCATTTGGACCCATCATCAAGATTCAAGCATCATGTCAAAGATATTCTTACATGTCATGCATGTTTCTGAGCTAACATTTGTGATGTAGGTTTTTGATTCAAGCAAGCAATTCAAGTCAACATCTATCAAGCATTCAAGCATTTCGAGATCTACATTCATGCTAGCCATTTCACAAAAGTTTGTAGATTTCATAACAAGGGTTTGGTGAGTTGTAACATTGCATGTTGTTCATTCATCATTTCCCTTAATTATTCTATTTTATGTCAAGGTTTAATTACCAACAAGGGGTTTGACCAAGGAAAACCCCCATTCACTAACAATCAACAAGTTTTTACTCTTTTGCATGTTTTTGTTTGTAGATTTAGGTTGAAGACTTGAAGATAATTTGGAGCACAAAGTTGTAAAGTTGAAAAGTTCAATTGCAAAGTTGTCATCTTCATGAAAACTCACCTACAAGTCAGATCTGGAAGTTTCAAAACATGAAATCAGAGAAGAAGGAAATGCAGACATTGAGCCTTAGGATCATTTTTGGAGATTCTAGAAATTCAAATTGGGACTAAGTTGCCACCTAGGGTGTCTTAGTCCTCCAAGTGGAATTTTGCAGAGATTCTTTCAGATTTTTTTTTTACATTCGAAGAATCCACATTTCCCCCAAACAATAGTAGCGGGACTAAGTCAATAGTAAGGGAATCTTAGTCCTCCTTGGCATATTTTGACAACATTTTTGCATTTCCGGAATCCTCATCACATATCCAAACTTCCCAGGTACACACATCCTAACTTGTTGTTGCTTAATTTCTTCATTTGCATTCATTATTTGGCTTACATTACTAGGTTTTTTAAGTTGAATGTTAATGTGTCTTTTCCAAGCTTTTTCTTGGTAGTGAACCCCTTGAAGCCTAAAAAAATCCCCCTTCCCAGTTCTCCTTTGTTGAGAAGTCAATCCAATTTGGGATCCTAGGACATATTCGAGTGACAATTGGAAAATAGTGGTACATCATCAACATCACACACATTTTTCTTATTGTTCACTATGTTACCAAAATCCATTCTTTATTCACTACAATTATAATTTATTTTTGGATTTCACATAAATAATAGTGCATCTACCTATATTTAATAGCTATATAAGGATTGAATTATTATTTTTTCTTCTTTTAAGTTCTACTTAACTCCTAAGAAGAAGTAAATGCTTAATTTGTTTCTAAAATGTTTTAACTATTTTTATTTTAATAATTGATATTTTAGTTTTACTCTATTAAATTATTTATATATATGTATGTATGTACGTATATATGTATGTATATACATATGCATATGCATATATGTATACACATACAGATACATATACATATGCATATGCATATGCATATACATATATACATATATATAGATATATACATCTATATATATAATTAAATTTTGTTTGACATATTACGTTTTTAAAAGATAAAGCAAAAATACTATATTATTTAACAATAGATGAGAAATTGTAGGTTTAATAGTCTTAAGATGAATCATTACACACTATATAGGAGTGAATTTGCACCCCTTATGCAAATTCCCCTTTTGTCTTTTTCCACTTTAGAAAACCAAGTTCAGAGGCTAAATTCGACATAAGCCCACTGCCTTCATTCCACTTGGTGCTTTTTTTAGCATCGACAAAGGAATTTCTATCGGGGATGCCCGAATGGCATGCAGACATTCCTAGAAGATTCTTGTGGTTGGAGCTTGCAGAGGCATTACACTTCTCATTTATAGTTGACTTGTAATGCCCTCTTTGGCTGACTAACCTGAATATGGTTGTTTTCTTCATCTATCCTTCAAATTCACCATTCCTTCTTCCATTTCAGCTCTTCAAGCAATCATTCTCACAAGCTTAAGAATTCTAGCATTCATTCCTTGCATTCTAGCAGCACTCTTGCACTCCATAGCAGAAACAACATCACTCCACCAATTCAGTATAGCAAGTGTGGGACAACACCATTGCAGCAGAGGTTTGAGTACTCTCATTTTCTCCTCCATTAGCTTTAGGTACTCTCGGTGGAGGTGGTAAGCTTCCCACTCCTCTCCTCTATTACTTGGTTGAGTAAGTACATTTACTATTTTGTAGTGCTTTAGTGTTCTCTATTTCATTTCCTTCCTTTATCATACTTTTTCTCCATTGTTGCAAACTTGGTTGTTCGTGGAGGTGGAAACATTAAAGTGGGGGTTTGACTGAGGCAGACCCCTTAACAGCCCCAACCAAATTCTCCTCCTCTTTGTTTCTAGGTGAACATGCCACAAGGAGCTAGTTGGCAAACAATTCCTTTGTGAGATTATTCTTGCCACCCTAACTCTTGTGTATTTACTTTATCATATTAGAGCATATCTTGCCTACTTCATAGTGTTATTTTGGTCCTTTAGAAGTAGTTAGCTAGGTAGTTAGTTTGTTTTCTAGAGTTTAACCTTGTCTCTTTACTCCTCTGGTCGTACGGACACCAACGCACTTGAGAGACGCCAATGCGCCACGTTGTCATCCTGTGACTGCACTTTTATCCTTGGGTAGAGAGCTTCTTGAGGCGTAGTGTTGGACCTAAAAACTGGCTCATCTAGCCCCATTCTACATTTCAGGTCTATAGAATTATTTAAGGACCTTATAGTCCTCATCATTCTCATCTTGCACTTCCTAACACCCCATTAAGCTGAGGTAAGTTAGGGTAGCTTTCCGCTCTTGGCTCTCTGTGACCAAGGGCCTTGAACGTGGTTGGTCCCCCACTCTTACATTTTTGGTGAACCCGACGTGAACTATTTTGGTTTCGTTTTGTGATACTTACATTTGTTTTCCTCGTATGCTAGGAGTGTTGTAGGTGTGAGTGTTGTGAGGTTGTCACCTTACAACCCAACCTGTGACCCCTAGTTGGCATAGATGGAAGGTTCTGAAGGTATTGCATAACGAAACCTTAATTGGGTCACCATCTTATCCTTTGGTCTTTGGGGACTCCATGAGAGTATCGTCTAGTGTGTGTAATGGCCTCCTCCCTACATCAACCTATCCCCTTTGTGCAACCTGTGGATAGTGGTATTGGAATAACCTTCACTTCATAGGACCTATCGACTGGTTTTAATAAGGAACCATCTCCTCTCTATATTCCTATGCAGATCAATGGAAACATCATAGTGAGTGTTCTCATTGATCCGATGTCACAAGTAAACATCATAACCAAGGAGATCATGTTGATTAAATTTTTACATAAAGATGGATATGATGCACTTGTGAGCACCATCTGCATGCATGACAAGCTTTCTGTGCCCCCTTTGGGTAGTATTGTCATGTCGGTCTTGGTTGGACCTAAATCTTTGAAGCTCATGTTTGACATTATCCTAGGGTCTAAAAACTTTATAGTGAATTTGTGTATCCCTTGGTTAGTGGCTATGAACGTGGTACCCTCAGTCGTGCATAAATGTTTAAAATTTATCCATGTGGGTTTCACGCATGTAATTCATGACACTAGTTATAAACCACCGGTTGCTTGTGGTAGCTACTCCTTGGACTACTCTTGGCATGTACCCATTGGTCCTCTTCCACCTAGGACAAACCCCATGCACTGAATGTATCATAATTATAAGAAAGGGCACCTAAGGCCAAAAGTGAAATACCCTTCATCACCTTATGTTGTTTCACATAGGACCTTCCTAAAAGCTGACAGCGATGTTACTAAGGAATGTAGGAGGGAAGAAGAAAATTCATCCCGAGATCCTACATCTTCATCTTTTGCTGGTTAGTTTGTCACTTTTTCTCGCTCTATTGTGGTGCCATCATATTTTTTTTCGTGCTTGCGGGAGAATCCTATGGTGCCTGCTTGGCAAAATCCCAAGCATCCCATTTTTAAACTTCTTGTTCTGCCCACGGAGCCTAGGCCTGTTCGGTATAGTAGGAAGAAGGCCTCCCATGGAGACTCCTCTTTGCCTTTAACTCCACGGCCTCCTACCACTCTTGCTCCCAAGGCAGTGAATGGGAAGAGGCCCACTGTCGAGGCACTTGAGCTAACTCCCCCTCAACCTGCTCCTCCTACTCCCGTATAGGAATCCGTTCCTCCACCAGAGACAGTTGTAGTGGATTTTCCCATGGTTGAGCAAGAGTTTTCCATTCCTTCACAATCTCCAACCTCCAGTTCAAAGAGTTGTAGAAACCGCCTTATACACGAATGCAAGCGCCGGTGAAAAGCTCTTTTGGCTGAGTAGGCCACCTCATAGAGGAAGGAAGAAGGGATGACTACCCCTGCTTTAGGGCCTCCTATAGCATCTTCCTCTCCCCTTCCCATTTCTTCCCTTTAGTTTGGTTCCACATTGCTTCTGGCTTCCGCTACAAGTATGAATGTGCTTGACCCTAAGTGGGTACAAGTGTTCATCACTCCTTCAGTGGAGCTGCCTTGTCTGATGTCCATCCCAGATGTCTTGACTTTCCTAAAGCTCGTGGATATGACGAACACCTCCATCATATCTACTATGGTTCTTTCCTCCTCTTCCTTTGTACCTCTTGTTGTGTCTATGGGGAGTTTGGTCCCCCTAGCAATGGAGGACATAAGAAGAGCCAACCTTCTCTGAAAGGTTGCCCCACTATGACTTGTTTTATCCTAGTGACGGAACCAGTCCTAGTTTCCCCTGAGTTCTTCGCCACCCCCAATTTGTTTGGTGAGCCTAGTGGTGAATCTCACACACACCTTTCCCCATCCATTGAAGTTAAACATGACACTCCTATAGGGTGCATGTTTAACCCTGTGGATGAATTTTTGTCCTTGTCAACGATCTTCATGAAATCGCTGAACCTAGCTTCATAAGAGCTCAGAAAAGAAGACCTTGTGGGCCCCTCTTCCTTAGCCCTTATTGTGGGAGGGTCGGATGCTCCTCCTCTTAACATCCCACCACTTCAAGCTCATCCCCCTTCCCCCTATGATGATCTAGAGTGGGAAGTGGATGACCTCTTGGTCGATTAGGTGTGTGTGTGTGTGTGTGTTTTGTGGTGTGTTCCCCCATGATCGTGCTATGTGTGGTAGGATGAACCTTGTCACCCCTATTGGTGCTTGGATATAGGAATTATTTTTGTGTCCTAAACCTTCCTCTATTTGTAACATCATTCTTCCATATTTGTGCTTGATTTTCGATAAATTGGGGATGATGTAAAGCATTGGGGGAATTTAGGCTTCCCTTCCATGTTGACCCAATTTCTTATTTTTACTTTATCTTCTCGTGCATTCTTCAGATGGTCTGATATAGTAGGGGGTTGATGAAAGTTCATTTATATACTATTACTATACATATATATATTTATGAGCAGTTCTGACCCCAAAATATTAGGCTACCCTTGTGGCCTTTATTTGTGTTTTTCTCTTTTTATTTTCCTTTATCTTTCTCTCTTCTTTGCTCGAGTTGTCCCTCTTATGTATGATAACGCTACTTCTTCAACATTTCAATTATCAGAAAATGCATTCATGGCCAACAGATCTTTTCTTAAAAATATTCGCAAACCTTTCTTCAAGAATCACATTCTCAACATGGAACCCTAACAGAACATGTTTCCTTCATCATGGGTTCATAAAGAAAGAACTTGAAAACCTTCCTCCAAAGTGGGAACAACTTTGACCTTCCGCTCACCTGGGGCTACACTCTTCCTTTCAAATTCCTTGATGAAGTGAACATCTTTCGAAAGGATCCCTTGATGATGGATCGATTTGAGAAAGAAAATATATTCTTTCAAACGTGCATCCCTTGAGTGGACCCCTTCTTCACGATGAGTTCCTGAGGGACCCCTTTGAAATTATTCCTAATTTTTGACAGTCTGCATGACTGTCTAATTTCTTGCCTTCATGGCCACTTTTTGACTCTGTGGAGTTCACTTTCCTAGGTTTCCTCCATGTGAGAGATCTTGGGGGATACCTCCCTGTAGGTCTAAGAGCTTGTAGGGCGCTTCCTTTGAGCTTCCTCCATGTGAGAGATCTTGGGGGTGGCTCTGTTGCAGGTTTGTGGGTCTGTAGGGTTCTTTCTTGGGTTTTCTTCATGTGAGAGATCTTGAAGGGCACCTTCCTTGTAGGTCTATAGGGAGATTTCCTAGCTTCCTCCATGTGAGAGATCTTGGGGGATGCTTCCTTACATATCTGCGGGTCTGTAAGGCACTTTTCTAGGTATCCTCCATGTGAGAGATCTTGGGTGACAACTTCCTTATAGGTATGCGGGCCTATAGGGCACTTACTTCATGGGGCTTCCTTCATGCAGGTCCGCGGACCTGTAAGACTCTTTCTTTCTTCAGCTTCATAGTTTGAGAAGCTATGAAGTCCTTCACTTTCCCTGCACCTTCAGGTTCGTCAAATCGTGGTCTACTTCCTCGATGGTTCAAGTATACATTTCTAACCCTACTATTCTTTGACCTACTTTTCCAAAACACTCATCAGTATTCATGCTCACTAAAGTGGGGGAAAAATGTATAGGAGTGAAATTGCACCCCTTATGTGAATTCCCCTTTTGCCTTTTTCCACTTTAGAAAACCAAGTTCAAAGGCTAAATTCCACATAAGTCTACTATCTTCATTTCACTTGGTTCCTGTTTTGAGCGTCAGTAGAGGAATTTTTGTTGAGGATGCCTGCACGACATCCAGATGTCTGTGTGGTGCGCTTATGTCCCTGGCAGATTCCTGTGGTTGGAGCCTGCAAAAGTGTTACACTTCTCATTGGTAGTCAACCTGTAACACCCTCTTCATCCAACCGGCCTGAATATGGCCATTTTCTTTAGCTCTCCTTCAAATTGACCATTCCTTCTTCCATTTCAACTCTTCAAGCAATCCTTCTCACAAGCTTAAGCATTCTAGCAGCACTCTTGCACTCCATAGCAGCAACATCACTCCATCAATTTAGTAGAGCAAGTGTGGGACAACACCATTGCAGTAGAGGCTCATGTAATCTAATTTTCTCCTCCATTAGCCTTGAGTGCTCTTGGTGGAGGTGGTAAGCTTCCCACTCCTCTCCTCTATTACTTGGTTGAGTAAGTAAATTTACTATTTTGTAGTGCTCTAGTGTTCTCTATTTCATTTCCTTCCTTTTTCATACTTTTTCTCCATTGTTGCAAACTTGGCTATCCATGGAGGTGGAAACACCAAAGCGGGGGTCTAACTAAGGTAAACCCCTTAACAACCCCAACCAAATTTTCCTCCTCTTTGTGTGTAGGTGAACATGCTACGTCTAGGAGCTAGTTGGCGAACAAATTCCTTTGTGAGACTATTCTTGCCACCCTAACTCTTGTGTATTTACTTTATCATATTAGAGCATATCTTTCCTACTTCATAACATTTTTTTGGTCCTTTAGAAGTAGTTAGTTGGGTCGTTAGTATATTTTTTATAGTTTAACCTTGTCTCTTTAGTCCTCTAGTTGTACGGAAACCAGTGCACTTGAGAAACACCAGCATGTCACACTGTCGTCCCGAGACTACACTTTCGCCCTCGGGAAGAGAGCTTCCTGAGGCATAGTGTTGGACCTGAACACTAGATCGCCTAGCCCCATTCTGAATTTCAGGTATGTAGAATGATTTAATACCTTATATTCATCATCATTCTTGTCTCACACTTCCTAACACCCCATTAATCTGAGGTAAGTTAGGGCAGCCTTCCGCTCTTGGCTCTCCATGACCTAGGGCCTTGAACGTGGTTGGTCCCCTTCTCTTACACACACCAATTTAAGAGAATTAAGAAAATTCAAATTGACTAGAAATAAAAAAATTAGCAAGATTTGATAAATCCTCCAAACCCCATAGACAAGGAATAAGCACTTGTTTCCTAAATATTTAAATTCTTTGAGTAGCATTTTTTTCCTTTAAGTTAAAAATATTCAACCATTAGAAAAACCATTTGAAAATTGTAATAAAATTTTGTACATTAGTAAGAAATACGGTAGTACGAAACAACTATCAAAATATATATTATAATCAACATTCAAAATATCAATAAAATCTTTTCTCATGTCTTAGAAATGGTTATCGTAATTATTTCTAACTTACCAAACTTCATATTATTCAAATTAAAAGTTGATTTAGCTAAATAATTAGAAACCTAACATTCATCCCTTCTAGTATGGTTCTAATTAAAAATATTGAAACCATCAATGAGGATGTTGATGTCTTTCTTACATTTATTTAGCTACCATTTCTATAAGTGAGAGGAAGATATTTTAAAAACTATGATCAACTAAGATATTATATTCAAATTTTAGAATAATATTGGTACAGTTCCCTAACTTATCTTCCAAAAGAGCTAGGTGAATGACCATAACCTCATTAAAATTATTAGAGCCAACACCATGAATTTTGGTTAACCAAAAATTGACCCTACCATTAAATGATCACAGGGTGATCCCACAATACAGGTTTACAATTTTTGGCCAAACTGGGCACTGAAGTAATTTTTTCTAACTAAATCTTCACTTTCAGGCACTTATAGTGGCTAATCCGTGAGGAATTTGAAGATGATGAAAACTAGTGATTTGTGACATTTTTTTTATTTATATTTTCAAAAAAATTGGAATCAGATTGCACTTCTTTTTCCATCTCCTTCAAAATTAGTTTTTATCAGTAAACACCGTTTTTAAGGAGTGATGCTCACCGTATACAACATAAATTTTTTTCAATGAAGGATAAAATTCTAATTTTTTCGAATTTAGTATTGTAGCTACGATATCTAACCAATTCATTTAGTTTCATAGTGTTTTATTGAATATTTTTCCTTACTCAAGTTTTGAAGTCAAACCAATTACAATTCAGACATAGGCAGACCATATACAACATAAATTTTTTTGTATGTATCGAAATTAATTTTTTTGTTTACTAGATCAAGGACATCAATACCTAGCCTAAACATATTTTTCAGAATTTTATTTTGATAATCTGCTATTTTTCCACATGTGCAGAACAAAGAGCTTGATTTTCGGTGAAAAACCTATGTTTAATCAAACTAAAAAAAATACATAATAAAACCAAAACGTATTAAAATTATATTTGATGGATAGCTCGTTCTGAGGACTACCATCATCTAGTTGGGTATGTGAAGTCTCCTCCATTTTCATCCTCAACTTGAGCTTCAAAGGGAAAAATTATGTAGAAATTTGGTGCCAAAGGGGGAGAAGGGGAAGCAGGGGGAAAAGGGGGGTTCAAATGAACCCCCTCTTTTCCAATGTCTTCATAAAAAAAAAAGCATAAAAAGTGGGACCCATCATTTAATATGGTTCACTTGAACCAAGGTCCATTCAAACCCCTTTTGGGTCCATTCGAAGACCCTAGTTCTTGCGAACCCCTCAAAAGAAAATAAAAATCATAGGAGCATTTTTTCAATTTTCCTTCCTCACCGGAATTGTAAACTAGTTTTGTGGGTTTACCCAATGACAAATAACTCCCATATCAAAATTTTAGATTTATCTTTTGAAGCTTCATCAATACTAATTTTAACCAATACCAAAGGGGGACATTCTCAAATTTAGTAATTTAATATTATTTATGGTTTATCTTTCAAATAGGTAGAAGACAAAGAATTCATTTGAATACTAAGTCTTATACATATGATCTACAGAAAGGTATTTTAATTTTTTAATATTTATTTATGTGATTTGGAGTTGTAAATACATTATTTTTGAAAAATATATATATTTTAAAAATGGCCCCCAACATGATTCTACTTATCTATTTAGTGGACACAAAAATTATGGCTAACATCTAATTTAGCTATAATGAATCTAACTATAACATATATTTAGCAAAAAATAACATTCAATTAAAAAAATTTAAATAGAACACAACATTGAATTTTCACCCATATACAACTCAATTTTAATTTTACTTGATTCACCTTTGCCTCCTCTAATATTTTCAATATTGAAAGACTAGAAATATTTATTAGTATCTTAAAATAATCATCAATGTGTTGCTAAGGGACATTTTCAATTAGATCATCACATGGATATATATAAACAATAAATGGAAACATTATTAAGCCTTCTATATGCTCATAGGATGATCATGTAGATCTAGATTTCCTCAATTAAAGTGTTTCCTTCACTAATTATTAGTGACATGTGAATAATAATTTGGAGATTTGATGTCATATTTAGATGAAAAAAGAATGTTTTGAATTCCTTTAAATGTGATGATATAGGAATAAGTACGAAAAACTTATGTTTACTCATCTCTTGGTGAGAAATGAAATTGTTGGAGTCACCTAGATATTGATTTTAAATTTTAAAATCCAGAGTTGTTGCATTGAACTTGTATCCTTAGAAATAACTTGGTATATATGAAAATAATCAAATTAGTTTAATAATATAATTTTAAAAGACAATTTTGTGAATATGAGTATGATTTTTTTTTTTAGTCATCCCTAATTAAGAAATGGATTTGTTGGAGTCACCCAAAGTATGATTTAAAATTTCTAAAATTTGAGGATCAAGTCCATAGTTTTTACATTAACCTTGTATCCTAAGAAATAGTTTGGTATATGAAAATAATTAAATTAGTTTGATCATATATTTAAAAAGACAATTTTGTGAGTATACATATATATGTACATGTATGTATATATAGGTATAGATATATGTATATATATGTGTGTGTGTATGTGTGTATGCATGTATGTATGTATGTATGTATATGTATAGATGTATGCATACATATATATATACATACATACATACATACATACATACATACATACATATATATATATATATATATATATATATTGAAACGAGGGGAAATATTGGGCTTCTCCAAAATGGATGGAAAATTAAGGTATGCATCTATCTTCCCTATTTCATTAGGAAAAAGAGATCTTATATTGGGCTTCTCCAAAATGGATGGAAAATGGGGGTATGCATCTATCTTACCTATTTCATTAGGAAAAAGAGATCTTCTGACTTTCAACCCTTAGGTGAGTCAACATTAATGGATATCTTGTTTTTCTTATGATTGAGGATGGGGTAAAACAACCTGAAATGCAATTTTGGGAGATAAATGAAAATACTAAATGAATCAAATCATGCAATGTAAAACATGAATCATTAATTTAAAGCATAACAGAAACAAAAACAATGAATTTTTGATATATTTGAGAAGGGTAAGATTTTATGCACCTATCAGCAAAAGCTTTTATTGAGTTTCCTGTTGAGAAAGATTCGCCCTAGGGTGAATGGGTCTTGCTATAGGGATCCAAAATCTATTTTGAGAGTACTCTGCTCCTGGACCTGCACTCCCGATTAATCCAAATCTCACATTTGAAAATTCAAAAGTAAATTTTGCAAGTGAGTTTTTGTGGCTTGACAACTTTGAAAATTGCACTTTTGTGCAATCTTCAACCCTTCTTCACCTATAAATCTGCAAGCACAAAGAGGGGGAATAATTGTTTATTTTTGGGACTAGGGGTTTTCCTTGGAGTCAAGTATTTTGGTAATTAAAATGTGAGATGAAATGAAGCTTATGAATGGAAGGGAATGATGAATGAACA
>VDFB02028464.1:0-22588 GCA_007258455.2 Sequoia sempervirens
GATGACCAGCAAAGTGGGATGTCATGAAATGTCAACAAAATCTTCTTTTTGAGCTTAGAATCAGCCACAAAAAAGATTCTACCTTTGTAGTGTATCAGCCCTTCAACCACCTTGTACCTTTTGTCATGAAAAGTAGCCTTAATGATGCTGGTTGCAAACTGATTTTTGGCATAATCAGCAAGCAACATGTTCTTCCAATTAGTAGTAAGCTCACATAATGAGCTCAAATGAGGTCTTCTAGATAAAGCATCAGCCACTATGTTGTTTTTCCCCTTGACATACTCAATGTCAAAATCGTAAGCTTGAAGCTTACTCACCCACTTTTGTTGCCTCTCATCCAGATCTTTCTGATGCATGAAATGTTTGAGACTATTGTGATTAGTCTTGACAACAAACTTGCTTCCCACCAAGTACTGCCCGAACTTGGCTAATGCATGCATGATTGCAAGCATTTCCTTGTCATAGATGGAGTAGGCCCTTTCAACACCTCTCAATTTTCTGCTCTCAAACACAATGGGATGTTTGTCTTGCATCAAAACAGCCCCAACTCCTTCACTGGATGCATCACATTGTAGCTTGAAAGGCTTGGAAAAATCTGGAATAGCTAAAACCGGACAAGAGCTCATGATCCTCTTAAACTTATCAAAAGTAGTTTGAGCCTTTCTAAATCAAGAAAAAGTTTTTCCCCTTTTCATATATAGTCAATAAGAGGAGCAAAGATTCCTCGCGGAATAACCTCTCACAAATCTTCTCAGTAAAACCATTAAAGACCCAATAACCCTTTCTAAATGGAGTCAAGTTCTGTAGGCCAATCAACCATTGCTCTTTTGATGTTTCGATCAACTCTTCACCTTCTCAAAGACTGATTATGTGACCAAGGTGGGGTGAAGTTCTTCATCTAAAATTCACATTTGGATTCTTTGGAAAATAAGCTTCAAATGAGATAAGCACTTCCTCCAAGTGGCTTGAGATGCTCTTCCCATGTCTTGCTGAAGATTAGAATGTCGTAAAAAAATATCAATACAAACTTCCTCAACTGCTTCTGAAAGACTCTGTTCATACAAGACTGGAAGGTAGCAGGAGCATTAGTCAACCCAAATGGCATGACTAGGAACTCAAAGTGACCATAGTGACATCTGAAAGCTGTCTTCTCAACATTAGATCCTCTCATCCGAATCTGATAGTAGCTCGACCTCAAATCTATCTTTGAAAAGAACTTGGCTCCATGTAGCTCATCAATGAGCTCATCTATCCTCGGAATGGGGTATCGATTTTTGATGGTGCTTTGATTCAAAGCACGATAATCCACACACATGCGGATGGTACCATCCTTCTTCACAAGAACAACTGTTGAAGCGAATGGACTCTTACTTGGACGAATGAAGCCCATCTCCAAGAGTTCCTTAATGTTTTTCTCAATCTCATCCTTCTGCTTCTTAGGGTATCGATATGGTGTTGTGATAACTGGCTTAGCCCCTTCCTTGAGCTCTATGACATGCTCTGAACCCCGTTCAGGAGGTGGTCCAGGAGGTAAATCAACAAACACTTTGCTCTTCTTGGTGAGTAGAGACTGAATATCAGGAGGATAGTCCCTCTTTGTATCAACCGGACTAGCTGGAAGAATCATACACTCCGCAGCCCATTCAACTTGATCATGCCGAATCAGCCTTGCCATTCTCTTGAATGACACAATCCGAGGACCACCATTAGACATTCCTCTTAAAACTACCTTCTTTCCATCGGATTGAAATTTGAGTTCCATAGTTTGCAGATTTAAAGAGATCTCTCCTAGAGAACGCAGCCATTGAATGCCTAGGATGGCATCCGTATCTCCAATGCTAACCACATAGAAGTCATCCTTGACTTCATAGTTGCCCAATTGCATAGACATATTTGAAATTTCTTGGCGCAAGAAATGTGAAACCCATCAGCAACCATAACCTTGAAGCCTTCAAAATCTTCTGTTTGCAGCCCCTTCTTTGCCACCACAACTTCATCAATGAAGTTATGCGTTGCTCCAGTGTCAATCAAGGCAACTATTCGCTGCCCCTTAATCATCCCTCGAACTTTGAAGGATTCATTCTTTTGAAAGCTCGAAAGTTGAGCCAAAGCACCTCCACTTCCCTTTTCATCTTTGGACTCTTCTAGAGCTCTTTCCACTTCGCTGTCATCAAAATCAAACTGCTGGTCTGAAAAATCAGAATTACTTTCTTCACCTGAATAGTATTCGATTTGATGAAATTTGACTCCTTTTGGGCAAATATGATCTTGGGACCATTTTTCTCTACACCGGAAACATAACCCCTTTCTTCTGAGTTCGTTAAGTGTCTCTGGATCCAATCTTGTGACATGAGGTTTATGTTGTTTGAACTCCTTATGATGAGGTCTTTGATGAGGTCTTTTTCCTTTATCCCCTTTGTGAAATGATGGCTTAGATTGGAACTTTGCTTTAGGAGCATCCCACTCCATGTTTCTGGCTTTCTTCATTGCCTCTTGTAGGGAGGGTGGATCAAAAGCTTTAATCCAACCCTTGAGTGGCTCCATCAATCCTTCACTTAATAGGATCACCAAACGCCTCTCAGTGATTCCCATGACCATGACTGAGAGTCTCTGAAACTCAGCTATGTAGGCATCAACTGTGCCATATTGCCTAAGCTGTGCCAATTCTCTGAAATGCACTTCAGGATCTTTTTTCTCAAATCTCTCTATGAGCCTATTGGTGAACTCATCATAGGTAGTGATAGACCTATGACCCAAGGTGACTAGGCCATGGTACCACCACTCGTGCGCCACCCCATCTAGATGTAGCGTAGCGAACTTAATCGCCTCCTCTTCTGCCATGGGTCTAAGAGCTAGATAGTTGTCTAACTTCTGTATCCAAGCTCTTGCTGAACTATTGTCACTCCCATCAAAGTGTGGAAGCATAACCTTGTTGACAGCTTGATACAAGTCCCCTTGTACTGATGTTCTCCTTTGTTCATAAGGTCTTCCTTGTCCTCTATTCTTTCTTCTAAGGTCCATGAAATCGCTGAAAGTCATGTCCATCTTGACTTCATCAGGAAGAGTGTCATACTCAGTACGACCGACTCTTAATTGATCTAAAAAAGATGCATTTTCTTCAGGATCAGGCCGAGGGCTTACTGGTGCCAAGAATGTGGGTTTGAATGGCCTGGCAGAAATGTACGTGCTACTTGCAGTAGGTTGGGCAGCATGTCCATTTTGCGGAATGGAAGCACTGTGTTCTCCAGCATGCTCTGGATTGTTCTGTTGAATGGGGTTCTGACCCAATTTTCCCATCATGAAAGATACCATATCCATTATAGCATCCATCTTCCTATCGAACCTTTGTCCCGGACTTGGTGTTCTTTCTTTACTCTTCCCACTGTCATTCCTGTTGCCCAAAAGTCTGTCATCACCACCTAAAGTCCTTTCATTATCCCCCATTTCTTCCTCTGGCGAAGATTCACGATTTGCTCTTAACACTTCTGAAATTGTCTGACCTTCTTGAACTGTATGCCACTGGCGCTGTTTGGTATCCCTCTTGTATACCCTTGCTAACTATCTCCGTTCTCTGTCACTCATAGAAGGCTGGTTTCACAGGATGGCAGAATGCATGGCTCTGATACCACTGAAATATTCCGAGCCAATTTTTTTTTTAAATTTTCAAATTACAATCAGCAATGCAACACACATCCATTAGGGTTAGCACTTAAACCAAAATGATGCGGAATTCAACTTTAATCAAGAATGCGCCGGATGATGACGAGCATATGGTCAGAGGATCTCAATGCAATGCGGAAATAAGAACTCTAACCAAGAATGCGTCGGAGGACGACAAGCATATGGTCAGAGGAGCCCTATCATCTAATATGCTGAAAGTAAACTCAACACCCAAAATGTGCTTTCAAACCCGGAGTGGGAATGGAGCTACCATAGGGTGGAGATGTAAGATATTACAATGCAATTCAAAGTAAAAAGGCAGCAAGCCAGCCTCTTCCACTTATTCAGTGGGCAATTACAAAGCATGAAAACAAGATTAGAAGAGATGCTGACAGTACTACTGTGCAACTTACAATATATTGAAGAATGCCTGCAAGATCAAGGATTAGAGCTCCACAAAGTGCTGCAATAGTAAATATGTCATCCACTAGATCAAATATGAATTCCTAACACCCACCCTTCACTCATACACAATTTTCTCAAGTCTGATATGACAGACCAGCAACATGAATATCAGAACCAGCAACATAGACTCCTATCAAAATGCTCATAACTCACTCATTTCTAACCCTATTGACGTGAAATCAAATGCAAAGCACCCTTAGAAGGATGGCGACCAAGCTTGTACAAAAAAACCCCCACAAAAATCCTTTAATATTTTCTGACACAATTCCCAAGACACCTCCAGATGGTACGGCCCTCAAGGAGGGGCGATTCCTTAAGATAAAATTCAATTCTTCTTTAAAAAATCTGCAAATTGGTGAACAGGGGCAACCTTGCCAAAGAGACACAAAATGACAATACCCAGAATGATTCTTTTTGTATTTTTCAATTTATAAATAAAAACAACAATCTGATGCAACATTCAACAACTCCAGAAAATGATATGAAAATGCAAATAACTGAACTACAAAGCATTAACTCAACAACAATGCAATCCTCAGTACAAAATTTACTCAAAACAAGCAAACCTCTCCACTAGGTGCTATCTCACAAGCACGAAGTCGAGCCAAGCTAGGAGGCATTCATTCCTCGAAGCAGTCCATCACCATTTCGGCAGCATAACATTACTCAAGATATCAGATAAAGCAAATGAAGACCCAAGACCTCTTTTTATAGTTTTTGTGAAGACTCTCCAGTGGCTTCTAGAAACCCTAATTTCAAATTTGAACAAACTCCATTCCCTCCAAAAAATGGTGTCCCTTTCTTCAAGGCCAATTTGACTTTGATTTATGAATAACTTCCTCAATAAGATAGGCGTCCCTTTTCCAAGCATTATTTTTGCCCCTTTAGAAAATATTAAATCATCTTCATGAGGCGCCACCCATAAAGACCACTTTTTAAAACAACTTTAAGTTCAATCACTAGGCTAAGGGGGGGGTCAACAGCAAAATATAACATTAAAACATGACTTATTAAAATAATTTGAACTTATCTCTCCAATTGTGCCCCAAAGCCAAAAATGAGCAAGCCAACTGAATAGACTGAAGTAGAAAGCCAACTGTGCCGAAACCAACAGGACCACTGCCAGAAATAGAATTTACTAAAAATAGTAAATCCCTGAAGATGCTCGGAATGCCAAGAAAATCACATCACCGCGAAGCTCTCTGAAAACCCAAAAAGAATCCGCAAATCAATCACCAATTCACGAGCAACAACAACCTCCAAACATGAAACCCTAATTTTCGCCTTCTCCGAAAGAGGCCTTGGCCAGTCCATAATAGGCTAACGGTCATCCAAAAGACTATGCCTTCAAGAAGGACAGGATTACAACTCTGTTTACTCAAAAATAAAAATTCCAATACATATAAAACAAGTTATGTGTTATGACATACACCTATGTCCAAATTATAATTATTCTAACTTCAAAAATTAATTAAAAAAATATGCAACAAAAAATTATTCTAACTTTAAAAATTATTATTTTATCCTTTGAATAAAAAAATTTATGCATTATGACATAAAGGTCATTTTTAAAAATGTTTACGATAAAAAAACAAGTTATTAAAAGTTACATATAAAAATTCACATTTTTTTTAATTTATTTTTTTAATTTATTTATTTTAAAATATATATTTAAAATCTACACACAAATCATCACAAATCACTAGTTCAAATCATCTCCAAATTATTAATGGTTTAGTTGCTATGGGATCCATAAAGTGAAAGTTTGGTGAAAATGTTGATTTCAATGTCCTACTTTGGCCAAAAAGTGGGACACAATATTGTGGGTTGACCCTACACTAATACTAACATTGAACTCCTAAGACTAGTAGATCCTAGCATCCATCACCTACATGCTACTAGTGGAAACCATCCATGCCTCTAGAATAACATGGGCATTCATCACCTGCATGTCCCTAGTGGAAACCATTCATGCTTCTAAAGTAGCACATACATCCATCACACACACGACATTGGTGGAAGCCTATCTAAACCCTATAAACATGGGTAGATCCTACCATTTATGACCTACATGCTACTAGCATAAACCATCCATGCATTTAGAGTAACACAAGAATCCATCACTTGCATGCTAATGGATTTGTGGTCTGCATGTCATTGATGGAAAACATCAATGCCTCTTGAGTAGCACAAGCATCCATTACTTGCATGTCACTAGTAAAAGCCAACTAACTCTATGATATAGTTAAACACTTCTTTAGGTAGAGCATGCTCCTCGACTCCTGTCATGTTGAAGCAATGATAAACTTATCTATGCGTGGGTCATAGGTTTTACAACTTTGATGATCACGTTAGGATGAGTGGGAAAAACTACATAAAGAGAACAAATACCTTCCACACATGCCCTCATAGAGTCCCTCACCTAACCCTACTTTTGATGCAAATTAGTCAACTCCTATATATATCTCAATTTGAAATTGTGACATTAGAAAGTACCATAACGTAGATCTAACAAATTGGAAGGGTTTATACCATGGCTAATTAATCTAGTTATATTAGCTAAAAGGAATTTAGTAAACTATCCAATTATCTTATATGTCTGTGGTCAATTTACCAACACATAAGTAACACAATGAATCCCTATAAGAAGGCCTCTATCCAACACATACATAAACCCATACAAACACATAGGGAATCAAAGTTCATTTATTTCATTCAAATATTATTTGGAAACACATTATTTAATAGAAATGATTAAATCCACAAATATGATATTAAATAAAATGCCATACCATATTGGTAATACTTATCCTTGTAGTTGGAAAAAGGCCATCCTTAATAATTCAATCCTAAGCTCCACACAAATCTAGGTGTATATTAAAAGTAGACAAACCATCCCTAAAAAAATAAGAATGCCTATTGTTCATCTCATTAGATTCCATTAGCTTAACTTTTACATCATTATTCAATACTAGTTATCAAGTTTCCTCAACTCTTTCATGGCCTTCTACAAATTTTGCTGCCATTTTCTCAACACCACTAGCATAAAACACATTATATGTATCTTCAAAATCAGCATCTAACTTAGGATACATATTAAATGAAAGTCTAGTGCTTACTAGCAAATGAATATTCACTAATGTATAATTGACCATAGTAAACTACCACAAATAAGTGTTAGGTTACTCTAACTAATGTTTTTATGAACTTGTTTATTAATTTACATTCCCAATGTGAATTTTTATAACCTTAAATCCTTCATATCAAATGTATTAGAAATTTGACATTTAGTCTCCCTAATCATCACCTTGTTATTATCAATAAACATGTCATCAAAATACAAGACTAATCAAATTTTGAACAGCAATACATTTAATGCAAACATAGTGATCTTTACTTTTAATATAACTCAGCTTTAGTGCAAAAGCAAAAAAACATATGATGTTACATTCAAGATGAAAAACCATACAATGACCATTTTATCTTGGAAACCAAAATTGCTTTCCTTTTTACCTCAAAATTGTTTGGTTCACATATAAATTTCCTATTCTAGATCTCCATGAAAAAATAGTTTTTATATCTATTTTCTCTACTTCAAAATCACAAGCAAATGACAATAAAAAGTAACATGGTATCTACATACAAATGCATTTAAAATGTCTGAAATGTTACCATTGTTAATATACAAATCTCTTCAGCCTAAAATGGGGATTTCTGTTACTTTGCCGTTGTAATCAACAAACACCCTTACACGATTTGAGTCAAAATCACACGTAATTATGGACATTTCAGAGAGTATCACAACATTCAAATATGGGGTTTCTGACTCAATTTTCTTTTTGGCATTCTCTCCATACATACCCACAACCTCTGGCCATCTTTGTCTTGAAGGAATTTTCACTTTACGCTCTTCATTGGGCTCACCTGCAACAAGACAAATCACAAATTATCACAACATTCAAATATGAGATTTCCGACTCAATTTTCTTTTTGACATTCTCTCCATACATACCCACAACCTCTGACCACCTTCGTCCCAAAGGAATTTTCACTTCACACTCTTCATTGATCTCACCTGTAACAACACAAATCACAAATCACCATAGTACTACATCATAACTCAAAAGGGTACTTGATCATTTAGACAGAAGCCAACAACAATGGCTTCAACTATAGTCAGAAGTAATTAAAACAGTAGATTTTTTTTATCTTTATCTCACATTTTTTTAGAAGCATTTTAAAGATGGAAGCTCTGCAGGTATTCAAAATAATTTTTTAGAAACAGAGGCATGAAAAATATAAATTCTTAGCATACCTTTCTGGACAAATTCTGTGTGAAATTCTTTTACAGGGACCGGCCTGAAGCAAGACATGGAAGACCCATTAAATTCCTGCAAATATGCTTTACAATTATTGAAATAGACGCATAACAACCCCATCTGTGTTCAATCAAGTCCAGAACAAGAGTAGAGAACGGTGAAACTACAAAATAAAAAAATTAACTACATGCATAAATGCATGTAAATTGTTAAAATATCTTAACATTGTTTTTTTTTAAAACATTGCTTTTTTCCATCATCAAAATAAATCAAGCTTTATTATATGGATAAATAATAAAGCAAACATGTATATATGGATAAATAATATATTTTTGTGTGAAGTTGTTTTTTTTCTTTTATGTTAATATCTATTTATTAGTATATACATCTTAAATATTAATCTATATAATATACGTCAAGATATATCATTTTGAAGACCTATTTTATTTATTTCTTAAAATTGAAATAACATATTGATGATTATGGTTATCTATTAAATTTTGTTAATGTTTTGGATAAAGATAAGAAAGCGATGTGGATTTTTTTAAATAAATATTTCTAATATGTATTGTACTTTTTGATTTTTTTAAATAAATATATATTTATTAACTCTCTTTCGTTTTTTGTTTTTGATATGGATAAGATTATGGCAGTGGATTTTTTTAAATAATTATTGTGTTTTTTTAAAATTTTTGTAAATAAATAAATATTGTTAAATGTCTATTATTTTTTGTTTTTCTTTCAAGGATTGTGCTAGTCTCATATAAGCACCATGTTGCCATTGTAGGGTTACACCTCTTGATGTAATAAATAATATAATTTGCATATCCATATCATGGAGTTTTTCATTTAATTTTTTATTTACAATTAACAAATAGTTTGATATAATTATATATCGATAAATAATAAATTTTTGTGTGAAATTGTGTTCCTTTCTTTATGTTAATATCTATTTATTAACACACATTTTTATACACTAATCCAATTTCAATAGATTTGTCCCAATTACACATTATTTATGTCCATTCATTAACTTATCTTTATATTTGTAAATTATTCAACTCAATTTAAATTTGACTCCACACTCATAAATTTGACCCTTGAAATTTCAAAATTAAACTTAAAATTTTGGTTGAGTCCCACCCATTCCTTTCTTGCCTAGGACTAATTAAACACAAAATTGCATGATTTATTGCTACATTCTAGTATTTAAAGGCTTTCAATTGCATTCCTTTCACATCTTAGGTTGTATTCTCTTTTTTAAGTATTACTCATATATCATTTATACTTGCCCGGAAGGGGCATTTTCGTCTAGAGTACTAAAATAAATTTAAATTTGTATAATCATCCTAGAAGTATTTCTATAAGCAAGAATTATTGTCTTCAATCCTTCACACAAGCTTTTGAGGGTTGACCTAGGAGAACATGTCCACTAGCAACATATCAACAACCCCATTTCCAATAATTGTTAGTCTAGATAAGAGAGGAAACAAAAGAAAAATAAGTGAATCATGAAGCAAAAGTGTGTAGATTGCCAAATCATTTATGTGGGTTAAAAAACATTTTCACAAGTGTAGATCTAACCCATATCCACAAATCCAACCCTCCATAATACAAACTAACTATTCCAAATTCAAAGTGGAATAATAGAGACTTAATATTTCAAGTGCCTAAAGTAATCTTGAACTCATTTTTTATAAATATACTTTTGAGCGTCATTATCATACTTAGAGCTAAATGCCTTATCTATCATATTTAATTTTCTAATTTAGTCTTTAATGTTCCATTTTTTTAATTCATTTCCCATAGTCTATTTTTCTAGATTATTCCATTTTTTTACTACTTTCATTAGTTGATCAATCTAGATAAGACATTTAGTTTACGAAAAGTTTACTTTATTTAAACATTTTTGGTAAACCTAACTACTTTTTCATGACCTACTCTTCCTCTAGGGTTTCTCATCAATGCTATGATTTTTAGATATGGTATTTAAAGTTGCTTTATTTATCATCTATTTCCATATTTTCTATAGTGTGCATTCACTTTAGTTTTATATATTTTGTTTAGGTTTTGATATACACAACAATTTATCTCTCTTTCCACCCTTCCATCCTAGGATATTCCTTCATCATGGCACCTATTAGGGCTCATTGCTTGCTTGATTTGCATACTTTAATATACTTGTCAATTTGTATGATATGGATCTAAGTATCTTCTCTATGGAGGTTTCGTATTGCCATGTTTAACTATTCCCATTCTTCATTGATTTGATTAATGCTTACCCTCTTATATTAAATATTCTTGTGTATTTTATCCATGTCCTTTAATGATGTTCCTATGCCTTGTGATAATGATGAGTGTATCCTAATAAATGAACTATGATGTGATGCATCCATTATGATGACCATTGATGATTTTACACCCACTTTACCTATACATTCAACATTAGCATATCTCCTCCTTAATACTCTTCTACATGTCATGTTAGTTCCCTATGTCCATAGATTCATGTACTTTCATGAATTACCTTCTTTTATACATGATGATGAATTTAACATACTAATTTAAATTTAAATAAAAAATAACATTGGTTCATTTTAAATCTTTCCATCTTAGTTGAATATCAATTTTTTTATGCAAGAAAAGCACTTTAAGCTTACTAGCTTAACTTAATCTAATATTTTATTAATTTAAAAATCATTCACAATTGCATCACATAAAATAATATTTAAAATATATTATGTTTCAAAACATCAACCTTTACAAATATAAAACACATGCTATCTCATTAATAAGTAGTCAATGATTTGAAAACTTTATGAAATAAGGAATACAATTTTGATAATACATCAAACTTGTTTCTTGTTTGGATATAATCACAAAGAATCAAATCATTGTGCTTTAACCACCAATTGTGAAGCTTTTTAGGCTTTCCCATACTTCACCATCAAGGGTGAATCCGTCCATTGTACAAAGGAAAAAATGGAGCCATTTAGAATGTAGAGAATATTTTTTTACTATGTTCTACTTATCACATAAATTATTACTTACACATAAACTTAGAATATATATGAACATTTATGAAACAAAATTTGAGTGATTTTGGTTAAAGATTTCTATAATTGTCCTCTTATGTACTATAGTTCTTTACCTGAACAATCAAATTATAAAACAAGTAATTAACATACCTAAATGAAAAATTATCCATAACACTTAGTCAATCATCTAGAACCTTGATTCTTATCCTTAGATAAAATATTGAATTAATAATATAATAAAAAATTAAATTAAATATTTTTATGTACTAGTAACTTATTATCCACTACATATAGTATACCATTTTTAGTCTAGAATTATGTCTCATATTAAATAAAAGCATAACAACCCACTCATAAGCCAAGAAAATTCATAAATAAGTTTATTCCTCAACCATCTAATATTAACAGTAAAGTGTTTATTTTCTTTACAAGCCACATAATTATAATTCAAAAATACTAATTATTAAAATTCAAATAGGTATATGCCTATGTTAGTTTCGTGGAAATCATAATAATTTACTTCACAATAAAATCAAAATGTAAGAACAATATAAAAAATTCAAACAAATAAATTTTGTATTAAAGAAAAAGCTAATCGTGTTACAATGCTTATAAAATCCAAATGGAATGGATAACAAGCAAAGGTGCCAACCAATGTCAAACCAATCATATATAGGATAATACAATTCATATACCTATAATATTTCATCTTCTACTTATTTGTAAGGGAAAGTACCTAGCTATCCTTTTTTACTTTTGTGCTTATGCTTGGGAAAAAATACATCCATATTAATATGGAGTTAGAGAGGTCTTATGTATTTATTCAAGAATAAAGTATTTGCAAAGGTTGGGATAGTCTAAGGATTGTAAGAGATGATGATATGAAAGTCATCTAGAAAAATCACAATCTATATTTCCTCAACTCTCAACAATTAATTTCGAAACACATATTTGATTCAATAATACCCTCACTAAATTTTCCATATGCCTATGCACATGCTAGATGCCTCTACTCATTGTCTAATCCATGAACAATATATATGTCACAATTATTTTTATTTTAAATGTCTATACATTTGAAACCTTTAAATTTTATTAAAAAAAGAAGCCACAACTTACTATTTATAAAAGGATGAAATGGTCACAACTAGGAAATAACACTTTGAGTTGTCATTTGCATTGATATTTATTATCAATTGATAAGTTTGGGTGCGAGAAGAATAAATTAGAAAATAACTATAAACTAGTCAATATTAAAACTAGATTACTTACTTTCCTTGGTCAAGTAACATACAAAAGAATTTGAATCAAATATTTATAGAGAAAATTCTTTACTTGAATTACAAAAATCCTAATGCATTAAGGAAACGCCTATCAAAGATAATCATGTCTAGAATTTATTCTAAAGGGATGTTGAATCATCACAAATTGAGGAAAACATACATATGTTATCTTTATTTCTTGCGGGATGTTGTTCTCTAAAATGTAACACCCATATTTATTTTTAAGTAACATAGACAAGTAGCTTACGGAAAGAATGTAATAACACCAACAACATATTGGTACGTAATTCTACCACTAATTTCTAACCAAGTAATTGACCACACAAGAGTGTTTACCCATCTAGAAAACCAAGTTGTTAGTCACTTGTTCAAAATAATATTTTAAAATTTTAGTCATTTTGTGTTGTTTCAATCGCTTGCACCTAGTGACTTTTTGTCTTTAATGTATAAGAGTAAATATAATTGCACAAAACCATGAAGAAAAATATGTTGTATAATGTATAGGGTTCATGAAAAGAATGAAATCAGTTTAACATAAGATGGTCTAATTTCTACTTAGTAACTAATGAGCTACTATTTGTAATAGGTGGTTGTAATACTTGCACTATTAAATTTTTTATTTAAATTTTATAATTTAAATGCTACATTAAACATAAAAGTGGCTTGTTTGAAAGAATTCCACAAATATATGCGAACTTAGAGACTACAAAAATGTACCAAAGTCAACTTATAATTGCCTTAGAGTCTTTCAAGTAAATGTAGTTTGTAAGATTATTAAAGCTAAATTTCCTATACAATTTCAATTGCCTCAATTCAATCTTAATGCCCATGCAATGATTACTTTCTATTTATTTATTTTTTAGTTGTAGAGAAGGGGGATTCATTGTTCATGAGTCTCTTATTTATCAAGAGAGTCCCAGGGAATGAACTTCCCTAAACTACCTTAGACTACCTAATGAGTTGAATAAGTTATAAGAGATGGCAAGAAGTAGATCGGAAGTAGTGTTTTAAAAGTGATAACAGACAAACATCTGCAAGCACTGAAACAATCTAGATCACTGAGATTTCTGTGATAGAAGGAGGGGCTCTCAGCCAAAGGATGACAACGTGGGAGTGGGATGTTAGTAGGGTGTGCTCAAGTCCCAAAGACGTGTTGGTGTCCTATATGAACAAAGCACTAAACCCTCAAAAAAGTTCAAAGGACCTACTAAATTTTCCAGATCCAAGGTCTGTTTAACCTACTAATTTAACATAAAAAATAAATACTGATAAATGACGAGGTGAAGAATCAACTCACAAGAGGTCCTACACTTTGAAGCCTCCTAAAAAGCTCTACATGATCAACTTGCACACAAGGTGAGCAAGGAAAAATGTTAGGGTGGTTTCAAGGCTTTCCATAGTTAAACCCCCATTTTGGTGTTCCCACCTCCATGGATCGCCAGATAGAGAGAGAGAATAATAGACACAAATTAAAGTATGCACAAGAGTAATAAGAGAAAATCCCGCTTGGGAGGAGAAATCGTATTGCAAGATAAAGACATAGAGTGATAAAAGAAAACCCTGATCAAGTGGGAGAACCCATATCACAAGATAAAGGCACAATAGATATTGTGCTAGCAAATAGACAATAATCAAGAGAGTGTTACCAATAGTCTGTGGCTCCCTCTTGGCTTGATAGACATAGTGTTGAGTGCTTGCTAGAGAGATTTGGCTATTGGAGAGAATTTTGTCTGGCAGAGCTTTGCCATGATAGGAATGAGATGGAGAAAATAAGAGCAAGAAGAGCAAGCTAGAATGAGAAGTGATAGAATGAATGAGAGAATAACATGTAAGAATGAGTTTTATTTAGCTATAAGGGTAGGAAGAGTCATTTCTCTCTGAAATCTACCACAGAGACATGTGTCACAGGTCAAATATTTTGAGGTTTTTCATTTGAACTCTCAAAAGTGCCAAGACACTAGCACATCGCACAGACATCTACACGCTGCACAGGCATCCAACTCATTGTTTTATGAGAAACTAGGTGGCAGACTATTGTTGCTTCATTGTTAGTCCTTATGGGGTTGAAATCATGAAATTCTATCTCATAAGGTTCTTGTAATAAATGCGGCTAGGTACCATAAATGCGAGGGTCAAATGCGCAAATGCAAAATTGCCACAAGGTGCAATTTTATGACATTACATTTTCCCCCCACTTCAATGAGATAATTTTTGAGGAAAATCAACTACACTAAAGTAGAAGAGAGAACGTTAGAGTAAACTCAAAAACTTGAAAATTTTATGAATTTGCATGCCAAAATGGATATTGTAGAGGTTGTAGTGGTCGATCAGGAAGTACTAATGATGCCCCTAGTGATTGAGCTTAGTGAGAAACCATAGTATCAGATGTGAAGTTTCATCTCACAAAACTCAAATTTAGGTCAGCTCAAAAATTAGAAGAAGCTACTAAGGCGAGAAGAATTCCTAAGAAAAATCCAGTGGTTTTGAAGAAAAATATGATGAAAAGGTGAGTATATTCCCCCTCTTGGTTTTCCCCCAACTATGTGGGGTAAGAGCAAGAAAAATGTCAAGACCATGATTTTTGACATTGAGACATGTGTCCTCACAACTTGAGACCCCTATTGAAACTTGCTCATACACTTGTCAAGTCAGCTCACAATTATTCCACCTTTGTAGGGATAGTCAGAGTTTCACTCCTACCTGCTCACCTCCTCATCCTTTCCTATATAAGCAATGCTTGATCATTGTATTATACACTCTTCATATTATATTGATCGACATACTATTATGTTCATAGTTTCACTTGTGGAAGGTTATCAAATTTGAGCTCTCTAATCTTGGCATTCTCTAACATTGTGCACCTTACATATCATATTTATTTGTGGTGTATCATTAAGAGATTTGTTTAGCCACATTAAATATTTATTTAGGGCCACTTATAAAGTATGTAATATTTGGTCAGATATTTTATGTGTGGGTTGCATATTGAGAAACTAATTAATGTTGAGAAAATTTGTACCAAAAATTAAATGTGGGGTCAATGGTTTTGTGAACTCACAGTTTTGAGTCACACGGTTTTACTTTACCACTTGGTTTTATTTGTGTGAGCTTGATTCCTTTAAAATAAATCACATTTTTAATGGTTGAGGTTGGCTAGTGGAGGTTTTGGCTTGGCTATACATGTTTGGACACATGGAGGATGTGTTGGAGAGACTTTGAGTGTGGTTGCTTTAGGAGGCTGGGATTTTCCCTCTATGAGGGTTTTCCCAAGGTATATATTGTGTTATCTTGTGACATTTCTTTGATCTTTGTATATGATTGTTCTGTATACTTGCATGCATGCTTTTATCTCATGGGGTTATGTAGGAACTATCAACCCATATGACTTTCCTAACAAAAGAAAGATTTGATCTTCCATAGTCCTATCAAGGGTAGTTTGAAACTCTTTATTTTATTTATGCAACAAGAGGAAACACTAGAGGGGTCTTCAAGATCAATAGCTTTTCCTTTATCTATAATGTTTCAAGCCTCAATATTATAGTCATTAACATTTTTATCAAAATAAATAGAAGGCTTTGAAGAGGCAGGTGAGGGAAGATAGGAGGAACAATGATTTTGGCCAAATGATGCCTTGTAATGGAAAGGTATATCTTATTATTAGATTAATTCAAGTAACACTTTAATTTATCAATTAATGAATTTGGATTTTCTATCAAAAGTAATTTAAAAAGCTTATTCATTAAACAATTTATTAAATTTTAACAAGGGGAACGATTATGATAAGGTAGTTAAACATAAACCATATAATCAAATTATTATTTAAACCAAACTATTCATTTTTAGAAAAAATTTAAGAATCGGTTGAAATTGATAAAATGATTATGATAAAAAGTGTGAGACTAATGCCTTGTAGGTTTTAAAATATGAGAATTTACTTAAAAGAGGTTAAGAAATGTTCAAATTGTGATATGAAATAAATCAATTATATAAAACTTTAACAATATTTAGTTAAACTAATTAAAAAAATTAATGATTTAAAATAACAATTAAGAAAAGTAAATTGGAATGATAGTTGAGTTATTGTAAGAGGTTGTAACTTTATGAATATACTGATTAATTTACACAAACTTCTCATTACTAAGCATTCAATATCTTAAAATTAATCTTGTACAAGAAATTAATTTGAAATTCAAAAAGAAAATTGAATAATAATTTGATCGAATTGTAATATTATAATATAACTCATAAGTAAAGATTGAATATACATTATACATAATAATTTTTTTGCCAATATTTCATTGTTGTAGGCTTCTTCTGGGGCTTCTAGCACTAGTCTTGGGCATAATATCTTCAATGGGGATGGGAGATCACGACATCCTCCTCCTGCCCTACCTCAGAATGGGCAGTCTTCATTGCCACTTAGGTGGGAGAAACTTGCAAGTGGGACAGAAAGATTGGGTGATGGTGTGTTGGGGCAAGGAATGAAGTAGAATTGCAAGCCCCTTCGTTGTGCAGACATGATGCCAACAATAACCCTTAAAGAATTAATTGTGAGATAAGTGTTGTAAATCAAGGTGAAACTTGCAACAATATAAACTTAAATATGTGGTTGCAAAATTGAAATTATGTATTCAAGATTACCAATATTATAATACGTGATTAGTAATTGCAACAATCAAAGAAAATCAGCAATACCACAAGTTGAGAATCACAAGTGACATAAGATATATGTGGAGAAACCCTCATGGGAAAAAATCCACTCCCAAAGAGATGCAATGTTTGTATTAATCTTAAAATAAGTACAACAATACAACAATCCTTTGAATTTTGGCAACACTTCGTTACTCTGACAACTTGCAAACAAAATCATGAAACCACCATCTCAATGCTCCAATATATAGAAGTTTGTGGGAGAGAATACCACATATGGTATCCCAAAATAAGTAAAACCACTTGGAAAAACCCATGCCCCCCCTTAGTGGACAATCCAAAAACATGGTGAAAATTATTAAATGCTCGCATGGCCTTCACATGGGTGCCTAACTCATAGCCAATCAAAATTGGTCAATACTGAGTGCTCCATAACTCTTTGATGGCTCTAACAGCTCAAACCCAAAACATGCAAGCTTGGGCACCCAACCAATGATAACATGTATGCAAATAACATGCAAGAGATGCACCACCTAGAAGTTGGATGCCCAAAATGAATGTGCTCTCGGGATGCTTTGTAACCATCACCATAGTGGGTCCACCTCTATGAATGCAATTACAATTTGTCATAGGAAAATAAATAATAATATTTTTCCCCTTATGTCCTCTAGAACAATTTATAAAGAACGTGGAGACACACAATTATCAAATTAGGATAGTAATTATAATGTCACCTATCCTAAAAAGAAGCGGCCAAAAATGAAATATGCTTCAGAGAGTTGGGTCTAATTGGAAGGTTCCAAGGGTTTTGGTTGTTCCTTGTCGAGCTACATCGTTAGATATCAAAAATTTGGCCCCCTATATTGGATGGTGATATCCAAATTTATCCCAATACAAGGGGCCTTTTGTGGTGGTTTTTGATAATGTCAAGGATAGGAACACTATCCTCTATGATTATCAATGGAGCTAGGAAGAGTAGCATTTCCTAATGTTGAAACCACGGTACCCTGCCTTCAACCCAATCACAAAAGCCTTTGACATAGTTCTATTATGGGTAAGACTTCCAAATCTCCATTTACAAATTTGGTTTGAATCCTGCTTTGAAGCCATTGGCAATTCACTAGAATTTTTTTTGAGGGTGGATGACGGCTCTTTAAAAATTTTGCATGCCACATATGCTCATATTTTTTATGGAGATAGATATCACAAAATATCTTTCAATGAATGTCCTAAAAAATACAAGCAAGGGTTGGAAACAGTTGTTAGATTATGAAGGTATACCATTTTGTTGTCGTAGATGCTTTAACACTGGTCATATGATTGCTCACTATTCAAAGCGTAAGTTTATTAACTAGGTAACATGGTGGAAGGAGGTTTCTCCGCATCATTACTCAGTGGTGTGAGATAAGGGGGATTCACTACACACAATTCTCTTTATTCTCAAGAGAATCCCAAGGAATGAACTGCCCTTATCAACCTCAACATAAGTTGAATGAAGAAATTGCAAAGAAAGTGTACCCAAATTAATTATCAGAAAAGACTACTTCACAATCTGAGAGAGCAAAGCTTCTAGATTTCCTCCTTTGATAGGGGAGCTCTTGGAAAAATGACAACATGGATTTAGGACACCAGTGTGGTGCGCTAGAGTCCAAATGGTGTGCTAGCATCCCTAGCAACAGAGAGCTCAAGGACTCAGGAGGGCAGATCAGAGTTTCACCTCCTAACCCAAATCTAAGGTCTGTTTAGCAGAATAGCAAGATGAAGAACATAAAATAAGAGGAAGCACAAAGAGAGCTAGGAGGGAGCTTACAAACAACCGAACATATGAATCTTCACTCTAAGCTCTACTTTAACAACCTACACACAAGACGAATGAGGAAAAATGTTGGGGATGTATAAGGGCTTGCCGCAATCAAACCCCCACTTTGGTGTTCCCACCTCCATAGACAACCAAATAGATAGAAAGAGTGTAACCCAAATGGAAAAAAGGAGTGGTGAAAGAAATCCTCACTTCAGGAGGAGAACTTGCACCACCAAGTAACAAATGCACAAAGAGATCTAATCTATTCACAAATAGGAAAGAGTGAGAGAGTGTTACTAATAGGCCTCGGCTCCCTCTTGAACACACAGATGTATAGTTGAATACTTGCTAGAGATCTTTGGTTGTTGGAGGGACATCAGTCCAATGGAGATTTTCTTGTAGAAGTGTTGTTTTCAAGAGTAGAAGAGCTTGAGAAGTGAAGTCAAGTTGGAGAGAAGCTTGAATGAATGAAAGAACTCCCAGAATGAGAGTAAATGAGGGGCTTTTTTGCATGCAAGGGCGGCAAAGAGTTGTTACATCTGAGGACTTGGCTGTAGGGACATGTGTCAAGAGCTAAGATTCGAGATTCCCCATTTCAAACTCAAAAAGCTACTAGGATGCTAGTGCACTACACAGACGTCCACGCACTACGCAAGCATCCAAAACACAAGCTTTCAAGAATCGGGCCTTCGAGCTACTGTTGCTTCACCCTTGGACCACATGGAGCTAGAATCATAAAATTCTGACCCATGGGGTTTTTTCCATTAATGTGTTTGGGTGTCATAAATGCTAGGCAAAGTGCTAAAATACAGAATTACCCTAGGTGCAATTTTGTGACATTACATTTTGCCCCTAGTTTAGTGGGCTTGATTTTGGGAAAAACTAGCCACACTAAAGTAGGAAATAAAAATTTCACCCAAACTTGAAGTTTTACAAATTTGTGAGCCAAAAGAAGGCACTGCAAAGGTCATCGAGGTCAAGTCGGCTAGTACTTGAAGATGCCCCTAGCGATCGAACTCAACAAGAAGTGCAGGATCGGTCGTAAAAAATTGTGCAAAATTTTACTTTGTAAAACTCAATTTTAAGTCAGTCCCAAAAATTGGAAGAAACTACAACGGTAAGAAGAATGATCAAGAAAAAAAATTGATGATTTAGAAGAAACATATGTTGAAGAGGTGACTATATTCCCCCTCCTGAGTTTTCCCTCAACTAGGTGGGGTAAAATCAGGGGAAACTAGGGAGCCACAAAGTCCAAGAAAAATGGACCCCAAGGGGCCTATATATACCTAGGTAGGCCTCGAGAAGGGTCATTTGCACTATTCATCATGAGGATTTTGCTAAATTTTGTGAGAGAAAAGTTATCAAAATGTTGAGCAGACATGACTACAAGGATTTGAGGTTGGACCAGTTATATGTGGGAATCGCTAAGGGTGTCAAGGTTGATCAAAACCACCTTATTTAGCATGTTTTTATAATTGTTTGCACCTTTTCAATCTTTTTACTATGCAGGTGTCCTAGATGCACATGTTAGCATCTAGGGCCAACGTTGGCATCTCAAGGACACTCTGGTGTCCAAGGGATGAGTTGTCATCATTGCGCCATTAATGGCAGACCGAGACACCTATGTGGCATGTGGATGTCTGTGTGGTGCATACGTGTCTTGTAGTGTCTTTAACTTAGATTTTTTGTAATTGGCTATGTATTAATACACACTTGTCTCTTTTTTTGTGGGATTATCCTAAGATCATGGAGCATCCCAAAGGGCGAGTGTTGCACCTACTCTAAGATTAGAGAGACCGATTCACAGACGATGTCACCCATCTACAGTGTGTCGGTCTCTAGCATGTGTACACCATGCCAAAGATGCTATATCATGACAAGATGCTAATGGCATTGACAGAGAGATGGGATGCCACTACCTCCAGCTTCCAGTTGTTGACTAGAGAGATGACCATCATGCTATAGGATGTATACTGCATCCTCAGTCTCCCCATCCATGGTTGATGGGTGGAGCTCGATGATACCCAGTTAGTGCAAGAGTGATCAAATGGGGTCTAATACTGCTCTAGCCAAACAAACAGTGGAGACGGGACTGGGAACATCTATACCCAGTGGTTTGACTAGGCCTTGACCACTGCCCCTTTGCTACATCATATCATGGTGGTTATTGTCGCCATGCAAGTGACCATAGATGTGTGAGGCTCTCACCTCCACGGGGCCTCATCTACACCATCTGGGAGATGGTGGGGTGACACATAGTCTTTTCATGGGGGTGCAACATTCTCATGTACCTTTACCAAGAGCTTTCCCAGTACATCCACTACGAGTACTATAGCCTGACCACGTGCATGCTCCTGTAGGTGTGGGATTTTACCCACATTATGTGCACTAGGCTAGAGAGTTACCCACAAGTGCTAGAATACTCTATTTTGATGGGCCACTCGTACGAGCTCACTCATTAGTGAAGGAATGATTATTTGTAGTTCTAGCGGTTGTAGTTTGACATGTTGATGCCATTCAGGATTAGATGGAGGCCCCACTATTATTTTTGGTGGGTTGATGATCCCAGGTTCCTTCAGAACCTGTAGTGCTACTGGTTCATTATTGGGTGCACAAATTTTGTTATTATGTTGTATTACTAGAGCCAGGTCATGCAATAGCACAAGAAAGTCCAAACTATCCCCCCTCATGTCCCCACATAGACCTGAGTTGTGCAGAGTGCGGCAAGGCCCGGGGACTATTTATACCCTACCCTAGCAAATGTGGACCCCTCTGATGACGAGGCCAACGACGCTAACCTACCACCGATGGGAACATTAGACACCATCGGCGTGGCTTGAGATATTTTGATGTGGTGGGAAGCACAACGTCCCGCCCTAGTTTTATGAGAAAATTCCCCCAAGGGGGTGATCCCACAATACTGGTTTACAATTTTTGGCCAAATTGGACACTAAACTGATTTTTTCTAACTAAATCTTCACTTTTGGGCACCTATAGTGGCTAAACCATGAGGAATTTGAAGATCATGCAAACTAGTGATTTATGAAATTTTGTTTGTATATTCTAAATATTATTTTCATTTTTTTTGGAATTAGATTGTACTTCTTTTTCCATCTCCTTCGAAAACATTTTTATCAGTAAACACCATTTTTAAGGAGTGATGCTCACTGTATACAACATAACTTTTTTTCTATGAAGGATAATTTTTTTTTTTGAATTTAGATTTGTAAGTACGATATCTAACCCTTTCATTTGGTTTCATAGTGTTTTATTGAATATGTTTTCCTTAATCAAGTTTCAAATTCAAAACAATTATAATTCAAACATAGGCGGACTATACCCAACATAATTTTTTTTGTATGTATTGAAATT
>VDFB02028466.1:0-18954 GCA_007258455.2 Sequoia sempervirens
GGGCTTCATTTTATTGGTCCAATCAACCCACCTTCGAGTGTTGGCCACAAGTGGATTTTAACAGCCACAAACTATTTCACTAAGTGGACAAAGACTGTTGCTCTAAAAGAGGCAAATGAGGCCTCCATTTTAAATTTTTATCAAGACTTAGTATCAAGGTTTGGTGTTCCAGATTCTATCATATTTTATAATGCTTTGGCATTCATTGGTTTAAATATTTATGACTGGTCTGTGAAGAACAATGTACTTGGCACCTCATGCAACTATTTTGCGGCGGGGTAATGGGCAACAAATCAACCAATAAAAATGATTAGAATCATCAAGAACACTCTGTAGATTTTTAACCATTGCAGGTGTTTGAGTCATTGTGGATTTTGAAATGCAATGTGTTTAAATTTTCTGATATCAATTACAGCATTAAGTATTGAATGAAATGGAAAACATATGCTTTCATTATGATATTCAGTTACAATGTTCAAACACTATTTTGCATAAAGGAGAAAAGTACAGAATTGAACTTGAGTGTTTCATGAATGTTGTATTTATATTCATTGGGTAATAAGAAACAAGTGTCCCACACAAGTTGTGGGAGTAGCTAAGACAGCGTATCAAAAGGAACATTCTACACTACTGAAGATGAAAGAAAAGAAGACACATAAGAAAGAACATAATCATCATTGCCTATAAGTCTTCAGTTGATTTTGGAATGGTGCACCATCCTTACCCCAAGCTCCTAATAGACCTGCAAGAGATATCAAAAGTTGTTAGAGCTCTGATTATGAGCATTCCTATATGAATTATCAAAAATAATGTAGAATGTTGCTAATGATACATTGAAACAACTGAGCAAGAACAAGAAGTGTGACAAAAGCCAAGGAGGAAACATCAAAATAATATATTGTTTTCATCTAACCTTGTTTGTTTCCATGTGTAGGTAGAGGAAAAGTCATGTTGCTGATTCAAATGGAATATCATAAAGCATGTGGTGTAAAATGGGCTCCCACAAGGGTTGACACCTGACATGCTATACCTCAAACATTCAAAGAGGGATTGAGAAAGAAACAAATCCAAAATTCTCAAGGAAAGACGTCCATCAAATGAGTACATCATAAGTGCCAAAAGGACTCAATAGTTGACCATTTAGGACAGTCAACTCTCAAAGTGCAATGAATTGAAAATCATGAGTGATCAACTGTTCAAGTGCATGATCTCATAATGTGATAATGAACAGACATACATAATGCCTTGCTAAAAATCATCAATTACATCTAAAGCAAATGTAAAAGCTCCAAAACATCATAATCAAGTGCTTCTATTTCAAAATATTCTATACACTAATAGCTTCACATCATCATGTTGTTGTTTGGAAGATAAAAATGCATGAAGAGTACAAAAAAGAGGTTGGCTACATCAGTGACAAAGTGACAAGTGGTTGTAAGTGAGTTATTGAAGGCAGAAAATGAATGCAAAGAGGGCATGTTGAACCAAAATGCAAAGCATCAAGTGTTGGGGAACAAATGCAATATGTCTCTTGAAGCATAAGACTGTGGTAAAGAAGTGAAATGTGCATGTTTTGAAGCATGAGAATGCATTGAAATAATGATAAGTGGTTACAGATGAAGCACTAAGAAACATCATTGAAGTAAAACAAATCAATTACAAAAAGTGTTTCCAAAATGTCAAAATGCAGTCTAGAACAATATCATCAGTGCATGAAGTTAGCAGAGAAGTGTGTGTTGTTTCAGCACTTCCAATGGTTGGAGCAAAATCAAGTGATGTTGGCTTATTCTAAAATGTGAAGTAAAAATATTTATTTTTTAATCTAACAAAGTGTGCTTCAGGAATACTATGATTCCAAGATGGTGTCATCATGTTTACTCAAAATCATGCATGTATGCTACAGTGGTGCCATGTCAAGAAAAAAAATTCAAACAAAACATGCACTCACATGGTGTCAATTCGGGTTTTCAACAAACCCATTGAGTTCTTACAAGTGTTGTTTCTAGAGTTCACCAATGAAAAAAGGTGTTTTTTCAAATTCAAAAATGGAGAAGATCCTTGAATATCATTCACATACCTACAGCCTAGAGAGGCCAAAATTTATGTTTTCATGAGCCTTGATAGCCACTTAGGGTTTCGAGATCAAAATACAAGTGCAAAGGAAGAGGCCAAGGGTTCGAGCCCTAGTTTGGTGTCTTCAAACTATGGAATAAAGCTATAGGCCACGCCCTCAGAGGTGAAAAACCACAATGGAGAAAGGGGTTTCAAATAGAATGCATTCATTTTAATTTGTCCCATACGTCGAAGCCTTCACATTTCAAAAACAAATGGAGAAATAAAGCTTCATACCCACGGCCATAAGGGTTTTAGAAACCCTCACAAAAGGAATCTTTCATTATAAAAATGGTTTTAATTTTTCAACAATAGCATCTACAGGTGGAGGGTCGAGCCCTATCAAATTTTTACAAAGGAGGAAAGATACACAATGCTCGGCCTATATAAATGGCCGAGTAAAAAACTCACATAAAATTCACATTTTCTTTAGAGGAAAGCTTAACAAAGCTTTATATTAAGATAATGTACATAGGAATGGAAAAAACTGAGCTTACCCTTCATATGTCTATGGAAGAACTCAATGGGAAGCCATGGCCAAAGCCTCAAATATGGCTTGAATAATCCTCCAATGGCATTCATAAAATAGTGAAGGAATCGGCGCCACAAGACAACACAAAAGAAATGCATCAAAAATAGTGGAAGCCACAGCCAGTGGCCATATTTCCTCATCAAATAAAGCCAACAATCGAACAAAAACAAGGCCAAAAGCTTACCATCAAGGAGAAGGCCGAATGCAACCAGAAATTCAAAGGAGAAAGCTTGATGGTAGCTTCAAAAAATGAAACCCTAATTCCTCCATGGTTATGCACAGGCAGGGTCTTCTCTTCTCCAAAAGGCCAATGATGCAAATGATAGTTGGGTTGAATATTTCGAAGGCCTTTTTGTGTATTAGGGTTTTACCCTATCGGCCTATGTGATTTTCATCACATATATTTTTATTTTTTCAAATGCCACTATCTTCATTTCCTAGGCCGATATAAGCCCATGGCTTATAATAATTTTTCTTTTGATTTTTATAGAAAATCAAAACACAATATGCATATGGCCTTATTAGGGTAGCCCCTCTTGCCTTAGAAAATTTTCATGCCAAGTTTCCCTTAGAAATCAAGTAATAACCTTAGGTCATCATTTTTTTCCTAAGTAGATAATGGAAAATATATTTTTATGATTTTTATATAAAAATCAAATTATGTAAAGGAGCGTCATTTGTAATATTTGATTTTTTGAGAGAAATAAATGCAAAAAATCAAAATGATTGGAGTTCAAAAAGAGAAAATTCAGAGACCTGCAAGCTGAAAAACACTGATTAAGCAATGTTTCTATAAATTGCTTGATTAGTTATTTAAAATGCAGTTAAAAATGCACTTTAGTTCACACTAAAACTTTCTATTTGAGGATCTAGTCTTGGGAGAATTTGAAAAGAAGATACCAAATGGAGGTTTCTATTTTCAATTTCCAGCAGTTAATGCCTAATTTTGAGGCCTTTTTGGATCAACTTTGGGGTGATAGAAAGTTTCCAGCTTTTTTATGCCATTTGGAGTTGTTTTGGAAACTATTTTTCAAACTTTTTGAGGGAGCTCAAAAATGAAAAAGTTTCTTTTTGGAGACATGGCAACCCATTTTTCTCTATTTTGGCACTACATGGTCACATTTTGGCTATAAATCTGAGAAAACTTGATTTTCTCAAGGTTCATAATTATTCAGTTTCTTGCTCTCTTAGCCACTTTGAGAGCTTTGTAAACTCATCTGATATCAGATTTAGATGTTTTATTCCTTCACTTGCAATAAAGCAACAGATTTCTCCTTTTCACTTTCTTGTCATGGGCTCAGAGTAATAGAGTGATTTTGTTCTGATTCATACTATTGAATCCTTCTTAGTCCTGGTTATGTGGGTTATTATCAAGGTTTGCAATATGTTCAAGTTGCACATTGTATTATGTTTTCAAGGGTATTTATGCAAAACACTGATGAATTGAAAGCATTATGGTGAATTGTGAGAGTTATTTTTTGTCAAAGAAGTGTTGTGAGTTAAGTTTCATCAAGATCTCAACATTTTGTTGATCATCTTAAGTGGTAGGTGTTAATTTTCAATATTCTTCCTACTTCCCTTTTCCCCTAAAGGTGCTTAGATTAGGTGATTAGTTAGAAGGGAACCAGCCCACTCTGGAGATTCACTCTCCCCAATTGGTTTACCCACAAACCAAAGAGTGTTTCCATGTTGCGACAAGATAGACAAGTTCTACTTGCCTAGAGGGTGCAATCCTAATCGACAATAATTACCCCTTTTGGGGTGCATTTAGCAAAGCTCTCTTGTTGGCACAATCTGGACAAGACGTTAGAAACACGAGTAATCAAAGTAAGAAATATAATCACCTTGTACTCAAAAACTCCCACCCTTCACATCTTTGCACAGGTTTACCCACAATGCCTACCCACATGAAAATTCAGGCTTTGCAAAAGCTAATGGTAGAGGTACGCATTCCACCTACCAATGAAGTTGCGACTATATAATCTCTTTTCAGTCATACTCCAACACATAATCCGTTGCATCATAATGAATTTGTAAATGAAATATTTGATGAGAAAATATACCATTTTGATGTTTTATTTGAAAATGAACATGAAACGGATTTAAATTCGAAGCATAGTGGAAATATCAAGCTAGAATTTGAATTTTTTTAAATGTTAATACTAACAACAATATTGAAAGGGATGAAGTATCAACACATGACTCTTGTCATCAGAAATCAGAAATACATTCTAATGCTTTGAACAACTCTTCTGAGCAAGATGATAATTAGTGTGATGAAGAAACAACACATCATGGTGAATGTTGGCTAGATATCCTGCATTCGCAGAATCGATTAAACGAGAAATTGGAAGAATTAAGAGATCCTAAGCTATCAGAACTTGCTAGGAGAAATAGATGTAGGATACATCTGACAAATCAACATTCTCAGATGGATTTCCATGTTTTCCTAGGTAGGATGGAATTATATTTCAGACAGATGATCATTGTTGAAGAAATACTTATGGAAGATCCTTGGAGTACCTACCCACTCAATGAGAGAGATGAAATAACTTGTGCACATGAATATGATAATGACTCCATCTGCAATGATAAGGGTAGCTGTGAGAATATCTTCATCTCTTCCCCATCACCTGATGACCTTGATCCTTGCATTGAGATGGATTCCATGACTAATAAAGTTTTCGTACCTTGTGTAGATTTGCTCGATATGGAAAGTGAATTTATTGATATGTTCATAGAATTTTTCATGAGCATTAATAATGAAGAAACATCTATTGATGAGTTAACACTAGAAATTGACTCTATTGATTTGAATAATGAACACATAGAAACAGAGAATAGTATGACTACGAATGAGGCTGCAAATGGATCTTGTGATGAAGGACATGAAGATGAATGCCAAATTGATTCTTCAAAGGAGGGAGATCAAATGGATGTTCAAGTTATTCAAGAGCTTCCTGATGATCATTCAAATCAGACTTACCCTTGTCAGAAAAATAAATTGGATATCAATGCTAATCAAGATACTGAGATTGATGAAATTAGTGTTTGGTTGCAGCAAGGAGTGAAACATGAGATTCAACTGGATGAAGTAGAAAAAGGTCGAGTGGACTGTCAGATGGTTTCCTCAGAAATTGAATCGCTTCAACATGATGAAGAGAATGAAATGGGGTGGTATTTTCTTGGTTTTGATTCTATTTATTCTAACGATTTGTTTGAAGAAGATCTTAGTTTATCATGTAGTAATGAATTTGATCTTAACGGTGATGAACTCGATGCTCATGTGCACATTCTCATTGATGATATGCAGGAACATGAAGCAGGGAATTACTTTCTTGGGTATTATTTTGTACACTTTAATGAGTTGTTTGAAGAGGATGTTGAAAGTAATGCTTCATCTCAAGAGGGAAAGGGTTCACAGATTTCACTAGTTGACAATGAAGATGATTTGTTGTTGAGTCCATCTGAGGAGACCGAGTTGATCTGGGACTCCACATCCAAGTGGAATACAAAGATGCTAGTAAATGGATATCCTAGCAGTAAAAAAAAACCTCACTTCAGGTGATCCATGTAGGATTTTTCCTTTTGGTTCACATTCTAAGGCAAGTTGTTCTGATCTCTTTCTATTCGGAAAGCTCGCCATGAAAGGTAAGACAACTATTAAGAAAATCTATTTAAAGGTTGAAGAAGCTAAATATTCAATTGGTGACACATTAACCTTGGAGAGTAGGATTAAAGTTGATAGTCCTTGTGAAATCAAATGCACTAGTTTTTTGTTTGAGCCTAGCATTGATAGTGATAAGGATGCACATGAAATTTTTGAGCCATGTTTGGATGTCTTGAATGCTAATGACACATCGCTGGCAGATGTCCTTTATGTTGGCATGCATGTATTGGAGCAGAATGGAGTGGTGTTCCATGAGTTGAGACCTTGTGAGAAGGAAGTTGTACAACATGAGCATGCCACAACAACTGAAGGTCTTCTAAATCAGGTGGTATCTTTTCATTACCCTTTGTGTTTAAATTATTTTTAGTTTTATTATGACGTTGGCGATAATAAAATGTGTTTGTGGGTAAATCATGACAAGGATGAGAACCCACGGCTGTTAATATTTCAAAATTTATACCCTCAAAATGAATTTATTACACATAAACTTTGCATTTATGAGTATAAAGATGAATTTGGTAGATTCAAAACCATACCTAGTAAATTAATGCTCTTACAAAGTGAAAAATCAGTCATGTGAATGTAGAAATTTTAATAGTTTATGTTTGTAGAGCTTGATTTTGGAGTTCATTTAGGATTAGGATTAGCTTGGTTAGTGTCAGTTTTTAGATTAGTTGGTTTTCTTTTTTGTTTTGGTTTTTTGTCATTTTTGTTTCTTTTCTTTCATTCTATTATTTTTTGTGTCCTCTTATTTTTTGTTTTTGGTTTTGGTTTGTTTGTTTTCTTTTGTTTTGGTCTTTGGTTAGTTTGTTTGCTAGTTTTTTTTCTCATTTTCTTTTTGGTCTTGCTTGTTCGTCGTGTTTGTGTTCTCATGTGTTGTGCTCCTCTCTTTTCTTATCTGTTTCTTTTCTTTCTTTTGGGGGTTCCTCTCATTGACAATGGAAATTGAGTTGTATGCAAGTTATACCGAGAGGTGAATCTGTTGAGATTATTGTATTTGTATTTTCAAACACTTGATCAATTAGTTGCTTTGAAAACTTTGATTTACCTTCATCCTTTTCACACGACAGAATGTTCACATGGATTAGGACTTCATACATTATGAAGTCTTTGCACAACTTAATAAATCCATCAGTTAGTTTACATCGGGTGATTCCAAGTGAAAAATCTAAAGGGTTACATTTCTTTCACAATGTCCACTGTGGTTCTTAACCTACTACTTAAGCTTCACTGCTTGAGGATTGAGGGAAAGCCAAAAATTATACTTTAAAAGAATAAACATCTGAGAAAAGAGAAAGGGAAGAAAATCTGAAAATGAACTCAATCGGAAAGGGTGATTCAAGTATCTCTACTGGGGCTATAGATGCCTAGTTGGCAATAGAGCAATGCTTAGAGAGAACCAGAGGTATCTCTATCAGGACTATAGATGCTTGTCTGGCAATAGAGCTATGCCTAGGATATCATTGCATGTTGGAAATTTAACTCACAACTACGTAGCTTGGGTAGAGTCTACTTCATTTTGATCACAACAACGCTTATGAAGGGGAATGAATTATTTGCACACACAAAAAAAAATTAGTTTCATCTCAAATCTCTGTGATGTCTCTATTTTCATTATGGTTACGCTTCTTAGGCTTCCTTGAATGAGTGTAAACTAGAGATTTTTGGGTATTCGAAGGGTTGCGTATTCTAAAATGCTTGAAGCATTTTCCCAACCAAGTCACCATTTGTTATGTCTTGCATAAACACCCCAAATTTTTTCTTGAAAAATTTGGGCACCCCCTCTATTTTCTTTCATTTTGTTGGTTTGGTCTGTTGTGTTCATGCTTTATCATTCTTGTTTTCATTTCTTTTCTTGTGCCTTGTTTTGTTTTTCTTTGTTGGATATAGGTTTCAGATTGGAATTGACACTTTACACTTGGTGAAGGTTCAATTTTCTCATCCCATCCCAATTTTGATCTTCATTGGTTTGGTCTATAGTGTTTGTTCTTTGTCATTCTTCTTTTTTGTTTCTTTTCTCATGCCTTGTTTTGTTTTGCTTTGTCAAAGTCGGGTTTCAGATTGGAACTAGCACTTTACACTTGGTGAAGGTTCAATTTTCTTGTCTCGTCCTGATTCTGATCTTTGCTTGTTTATCATCATTATTTTTTCAGAATCGAGTATCGGACAGAAACCGAAACCAAGAACCTTTCCAAGGTTCATGTTCCTAGTTCTATCTCGATCCTGATTCCCACATCCGTTTTGCTTTTTTTTTTGTCGGGTTCGAGATTCGAAACTTTCTCAGAACCTTGCACTCTTTCAAGATTCTTGTGCCAAGTTCATTCCCGATCCCAATTTTCATTTTGTCTTCGAGCGTTGTTCGAGTTCACGTTCCTTGTCTGGTTCTGGTCTTGATCCCCGTCTTTTCATCAGCATCTATTTGCCTCGTAGTCATGTTTCTTTCCTGCTCTTCCTTTTTGTTCTTTGTTGTTCGTCTTTATTTTTGTGTCGTTTGTTTGTCTGGTTCTGTTTGTTGTCATCATTCTTTTGGGTGTCATTCATTTTTGGTTTTTGGTGTCGTGTGGTCATCTCGTGATCGGATTTCGTTTGCCTTCCTAGGTTTTCATTGATCTTGTTCATTTGGGTCTTTGATGCAGAGTCTGCAAGCTCAACCTTAATCAACTTGGAAACCTGCCTTCAAGAAGTATCCAGAAAGATTAAAATGACCACATAAAATAATTCAACCAGCCTTCCAAGTTCTACAATCATCAGAAGCACAATTTCCCAATTTCACTCCTAAACCCCAGTTTTAGTGCAAACCAAGTTTAGGCATTTTCACCAACATTTTCCAAAACACCTAACAAACTCAAGGATGATTAAGATACCATTTTGCAAGTTATAAAACATACAGGAAAACCAATATCAACTCTTTTGGACGAACTCAAAGATCCAATACTCCTGCCATGGAAAAGGCTAGTGGATTAGCCCACTTTTACAAAGAAATTACACTTCAAACTCCACCAAACTTTATGAAACCTTGGGGCAGCAATTAAAATGCCCAAAAACTACTAAATCCACCAATAGTTTCCAGAAATCACTCTTCCAACATAGCACAGCCTAAAACCCTTGATTCTAGGCCTTCAAAAGGAGGGTTTATTGTAAATCATACCTCCAGACCTTTCCAGACTCTGCCACCTGTTCAAACATGCATAATTATGCCTTCACAAGCTTTAAAATTCATCACATAGGTTATTTCTTCCAGAAAACTCATAAACCATCATTTAGTTCCTCACTTTCATAAGGAAAATCACCCAAATTCAACCTAGGGCAACACCCAAAACCCACAAACACACTTCCTCTGACTTGCAAATAATTTGGAAACCTATTTTACAACAAATGGGGCCATTCCACCGAGTTACAATTGCTACAGTAGGTGGAATGCCCTAAAAACTCATTTTAATACTCTCAAATCACCAATTTACACCAAAACAGGGCAGTTTCAGTAAAACGTCAATAAAACCCTCTAAACTTAATGAAAATTCACCAAACCACTTTCAAATGAAATCTGACACTCTCCTCTTTCCAACCATAATAGGGTTGAGCCCGTACAGGTCATACAAAGGTTGTACCACACGTTTTAGCAACAAATTTACACACAGAAATTTCCAGAAAGCAGCCTTTTTTTCATTATAACTTCAAAAAAATGATTCAACAACCATACCTCAACCATGAGAGGCTTATTTAACATCTAACCACCCTTACAAACATCCTCCAACTGAAATTTTAATTAGTTGGACATTGGAAACCAACTTTTTACCAATTAGACCCCTAATTGCCTAGTTTTGCACTTTTAACAATGTGTTGACAATAAGTATATTTTTATGCAACCTTTTGCATTTTTTGAACTAAATAATATCAAAAACCCCTAATTACATCATTAATAGTCTCAAAGACCTTATTTAACATAAAAATTACTCATACTATCACTAACTCCTAGACTAACCCTCATAGAATGCACTTTGCAATTACATGTTTTTAGGTGCTCCTGCACCAGTCTTTCTGCATTTTTCGTCCTTTCTTGAGTTCTTCGTCTTAGAGTTCCACAAAATACAAAAAAATCAAAAACTTGGAAAAATACAAAAAAAATCATCAAAACACCAAAATAAAAAAAATCAAAAAATTGAACAAATACAAAACAAAATCATCAAAACACCAAAATACAAATAAAATCATCGTAACACGAAAAATACAAAATAAAAATAAAATTAAAAAAATAGAATAATATTAATAAATAAATAAATGAAATTTTAAAATAAAACAAATAAAAAGAGATTTAAAGGGTTTTAAATTTTAAAAGTTTAAAATATAAAATTTAATCTTTTAAATTAAATAAACCTTTTAATATAAATAAATCTTTTATTTTAAAAGATTTACAATAAAAGAAAGTTTTAAAATTTTCAATAAATAGATTTTTTATTTAAAAAGATTTTTAGTAGATTTAAAAGCTAAAATGATAAAATATTTAAAAATTAAATAAATCTAAAAAGAATTAAAAAGTGAAAAAAAATATGAAATAAAAAAAATGAAAATGGGATTATAAAGAAATATCCCTTTCAAACTTTGGAATAAAGGAAATTTTGGAATCAACTAACCAATGTGTTCATGTTTTCAATGTAGGTCCAAAACCTGGCTCCGCACATAAAAAGCTAAAAAAATAGAAATAATAAGGAGCTCAGGGTTGGCTCCCGAAAAGAAATATGCACCCAAAAAAAAATTAAAAGTGCAGTGACCAAAATTTCCCAAATCTCGAACCCGTATCAAAAGGGTTTGGAAATAAAATGAAAGGTTCTTTTCAGAATTTGGGTGCAGATGGAAACTCACTCTTTGCACTTGCAAAATATTAGTTTCTGGAATAATTTTGATCCCACTCCTGACAGCCACGATGCAAAATGTGAAGGTGCAAGTATATCTGTTTTTTCCTAGTGAGTCATTGCCTTGGAGTAACTGCTATTATAACTGTCACCAATGTCAAGAAAAGAGGATATCTATCACATTGATGATTTAATCCAATGAAACCTTCATTTGGATTGGTCAATAAAGTCTCTGCTCATCTTCAACTACCACAGTTGTTTAGATTTCTAATCAAATGTATTCAATGATAAAGTTGACAAATTTTATTAGGTTGGTGATTCCTTTTATAGATTATATACAATAAGTTATTATTATGTACATTTTATTTCTTATTCATGATCTGTAGATATTCTCTAGAACAGATTTATCATTTTCAAATATTAAAATTAAAAGTTTTAAGATTATTTATTAAAAATTATTTTGACTAAGTATTGTTTCAATTAGAATTGTTTAACAGATTATTATCAATTGTGCTTATAAATCAATTATGTGTTAGTATGTATTTATTATACAAATTAAATATGGGTCTGTGAGTTTGACTCATAAAATTACACGATTGATTCCTGATAGTAATATCACAATAAATTAAATGTTTAAGTTTCTCAAAACTTAAACATAATTGTTTTTATCAAATATTGATAATAATTGAATTATCAACAATCTTGATTTATTAATATCATATTTTCTTATTAACTAAAAAACTTTCTATTATTCAAGTCTTCATGAGAAGAAATAATTAGTGCAATGTCCATAAATTAAATTTTTTTATATAAAATATTTGTATGAGGCATACACAATCAAGAGCATGTAACACCACTTATTTTCAAATTCACTCTCACGAGTATCAATAAATATTCTACCTAATAACAATGACTAGCTACAATATTTCAAAAGTTGTAAGTGTCCATTCATTTCAATAAGCTAATAATTTTAGAATAAACAAAACTGTACAAATTTATCTTTTTATTCCAACCTTTCCTTGTTTTATATTTAAATCTACAATTAATTTAGTTCTATTTAGTTCTAACTATCTATCTATGTATTAGTGAATGATTTCCAATGAATAAGTTTTTTTATTTCCTTTTAAAATATAATATTAAACAAATTAACCTTAAAAGGTGGGTAAAAAAAATCACTCATAAAGCTCAAAGAGGGAAAAACTCAAAATAAATAAATAAAACTATTTGCTAAGTGGCAAGAGCATGAGTAGTAGTTGGAGGAAGAGTGTGTCTTGAGCATCTAGCTTTCTCTATACATCAATGGAGTTGTAATGATATTTGATGTAGGAGCATCCTTGGTTGTAAAGCAATTCTATATCAACAAAAAAAAATCATTTTCTTACATTTCATTCCAAATTTCACCATATTGTCATTTCTCATCTTGTAGAGAATGATATAGCACCTACACGAGGCCATCTACATCATGTACATATTTTAGATCATTTGCATTTTTTTAAAAAGTTATCACTACCAAAATTTTACTAAAGTCATAGTCAGAGCATTTGGGACTTACCTGATCTAGAATCCATAGTAGAAACCTATTCTAGAACATGTGGAGCTTAATGGGACATCACACAAGCATTTTTTATCCAATAGGCTCTATCTTGGAGATTTGCAATACATTTCATCTCACAAAGGAGTATCATTCATGTTTTAAGGTAGACCTACACACATGATCATTCATTGAGGTTTCTAAATCTACGAGGCTGACACAAACCATTATTGGAGCTAATGAATCATATTTAAGATCATTTATAATTCATTGGAAGGCAATGAGTTAGGATATCATGATTAGATTTTTTCAATATGCACAATTGTGGGACTATACTAAGGCCTTTGTGCTAGTTGTAATTTTTGAAATCCCTTGTGGTAGGCCTATGAGCCCTAATTATATAGCTTATGATGCATGTAAGATTTTTATTTATTCAATAAAATAAAGTTCATGTTTTATGATCAATATCTTGAGTTATTTCTATTGTGTTGACTCTAAGCTACATAATTGGACAATCCATTCTAGATCCTCCATCCTTGAATACACTTAGTGGTGTCAAAGAGAGTTTGTGAATCTTGAAGGTATTCCTTGTGGTGAATAGATTGATGACCTGAGGAAGACTAGATTTGTTTTCAACTAATCACCGGATGTGAGGCAATTGAAACCCTTGTAGCTAGATCATTAAATTGAGCAAGTTGCACTAGATTCAATGGGAGAGATGTTGCCAAGGAGAGTGTTTGCTATGACAAATGTCTCTATAAGAATGGATGAGATGTTAGAGATGATGTAATCAATGTGAGCTCAATTAGAAGTAGTAGTTAAGAAGATAGAAGGTTAGGTTTAAACCCTAGACATGAGGATGAAAGTGATGATGACCTAGATTATGTTATCAATCAAATTTAAGAAACCCTAGATGATGAAGAAGAAGAATCAAATCAAGTAAATATGTTGAAAGCTATTTCAAAAATTAATAAGCGACTTAGAGTTAAAATTCAAAATTATGTGGGAAATTTCAACCATAGAGAATTGATTAACTAGATCAATTAAATGGAGTAATACATTGAATATGAAGAAATTAAAGATCCTGAAAGAGTGAGATTTTTTAAAACCAAGTTGAAAGGTCATGTTAATTTATTTTGGAAATAAGTTCAAATGGATAGAAATGGAAGAGTAAATGAGAAAATCATAAAATAAGGCATACTGGTGAAAAAATTGAAAAATCAGTTCATACCTAGAGATTATGAGCTTCAATTGTTGAAAAGATTATAAAACATGAGGCAAAAGAAGATATCTATGAAAAAATATGTACTAAATAATTCTACAAAATGATCATAACAACTATACATAGTGAAACAAGCAAAGAAAAGGTGGTGAGGTGCATCAATGGATTGAGAACAAACATCCAAGAATAATTGAGCCTAGTGAACATGACATTTGTTGAAGAAGCATACCAATTTTCACTAAAAGTGGAGGAGAAGCTAAAAAATAAGTTTGAGAAAATCTAGACAAGTGCAAGAGGAAGATTCTAGAGGAGCATATCTCAATCCATAGAAAGAAGGCCTTATGTAGAGGAAAACAAAGATGGAAAACCCTACCACAATGAAGAGGAAGATAGTAAATCATATTGTAGAGGAAGGGAAGATATAAATTTTTATTAGGGTAATCATGCATTAGCTAATAATTAATCAATTTTTAATTAATTATTAGTCCAATTTATTCTCATGCACTTAAGCTAAACTTAGGAGTGATTTTGTATGTTAAGTAGCGAGCTATTATTAGATCATTTTGTCTCATTGCATGAGATGTTGACACTTGTCATGATCTAATTCCTTTCTCATTTAGTGTTGGTCCTATATAGCATTCAATGTTCATTATATTATCTCTCTATGAGGCTGGGCATGAGCAACATTAGAAAAGTATTTGCATTTATGAGTAAGAATAGGGTCTCCATCCCCATAACCTTGCACTTGAGGGACACCATTTAGAGGAGAAAAATGTTAGAAACCTATCGTAAAGGAGGGATTTCACAATAAATGATAGGAGCAAGGGGATCATCCTACAAACTCCCACCCAGATTCTTACCTATGTGCGCACTAGTCTACCTAGCAATCCCATTAGGAAGAAGAGCCCCGACCGAAGGAAATCCGACCTCGTCCTCTAGTGTAGCCCCACCCAAACTAACCTACGTAGCATTCAAAACTTTTACCCATTGGTCATCTCTCCCACTCCACTTTTTCATATCTCCTAAACTTCTTTGCATGTTGTTTCTCCTATAGGAGCTTTTTGGTTTCACATAGTTTCAATGTAACTTCCTTAGCTCTCCCTTTTCATCATTATGCTCAAGGGTTTCTACTATTGGTGCTAATGCTTCATTGGTTTTGAATTTGATTGGTCTACATATCTAGTTCTTGTGCCTATGTACTTGCAAATGTAGTGTACATTAGTGGTTGGATCATTTATCATATGCACACTCTTGAATTCCTATTTCTAGAGGTTCTTCATCTTAGCACTATATCAGTCATCATTCGACAATAGTCAACAAATTATTCATTCTTTTGTGATGTTCTACATGCTCCTCTTATTTTTGGTACATTGTTTTAGAGGCTTTTCAATCCTTCATTCACCTTTCTCTCTTTTATAGAGGAGTTTTCTCCTAAAAGGATTTTCTCCTTTTCCTTGATTTTGAGAGATCTTCTATTTGTACATTAGAACCTAACCAAGCCTTGTTTTTGAGACCCATCATGCATTCTATTTTTTAGGGTTTCTAGCTACTCCCTAATTTTATTTTAACGAGGGTGTTAGAGTAATCATGTATTAGCTATTAATTAATTATTAGTCTAATTTATTCTCATGCACTTAAGTTAAACTTAGGAGTGACTTTTTATTTTAATTAGAGAGCTATTATTACATCATTTTGTATCATTGCATGATATGTTGACACTTATCATGATCTAATTCCTTTCTCATTTAGGTTTTCTCCTATATAGAAATAAACCCTCATTGTATTATCTCTCTAGAGATTTACCCTTGAACTCTCAACCTTCAAGGACTTTATTTTCCCTTGTAGATTCTTGAGGTTCATTAAATTGTATCTTTTTCTTGTTGAGGAATATTGCATATATTTTTTACGGATCTCTTGCATGGAAGGTGATTTGTTTTTTGTTTGATCCTATGGGTCATGTTTTCCACAATTCAAACAACTTTTATCATAGTGACAAAGGAGTACATAATTCTTACAACAATGAGGGATATAGGAGAGATGAAGGAAGACTTGAGAAGAGTATATTAAGAGGAACTTGCTTCAAGTGTGGAGGTGAAGGACATAGAGCATCTAAATGTCATCAAGGAAGCACTGGAAAGAAAATTGAGCATACTTGAAGAGTAGATTATGTGGATGAGGAACCTATTGAATCCCCTAATTTAGTTGGGAAACCTAATAAAGTTGAACCATTGGAATTGAGGAGAGATGTGATACATGAAGAAGTGACTAAGGAATCACCACAAAGGAAGAGTTTATTCAAAACAATATGTAAGTCCAGAGGAAAGGTATGTAAAGTTATCATTGATAGTGGTAGCAATGATAATCTAGTTTTAGAAGAGATGGTAAACAAGTTGAATTTTAAGAGATTGAAACATCCAAACCCTTATAGGATAGCATGGATTCAAGATGAACATAAGATATTGGTTAATGAACAGTGTTTGGTGAAATTTCATATAGGATCATATAAGGATGAAGTTTTGTGTGATATTATACCTATGGAGGTGTCTCATTTACTGTTAGGAAGACCATGATAATATGTTAGGAAAGAAATTCATGATGGAAGAAGAAATAACTATATTGTGACCTCAAATGAGATGACAATTGACTTGATATGTATTTGGAGGAAAAGAACAAAAGTGAAGTATGTAGCAATGCCAAACTATGTTTGGTAGATGGAAGGAAGTTTTCAGATGGATTAAGGCATGAGAACATGTGTTTTGTATTGATTCCAAAGAAGGGTGGTATTTTGGAGATAACAAAGGATGTTAGTCCCTTGCAAACAAAAGTAGTAGAACTATTGATAAATATGGAGACATCATATAAGAGAATGTACAAGATAGTTTACTAATAGTCTACATTATTAGTTATCATTTTACCTAATTCTCAGAGAAAATTTCCCAAACAAGGAAGCACATAGAATGACACTAGTAGAGAATGCAAAGTTGAACTAAAAAATACAAGATTTGTTGAAGAAATGTTTTATTAGAGAAATCTTAAGCCCATATGTGGTACTTGTTGTACTTTCACCAACAAAAGATGGAGAGTGAAGAATTTCTAGACTCAAGAGCCATGAATAGGATCACAATCAAGTATAGATTCTCATTTCCAAGTATGGATGGCATTATGGATTGTTTGATTGGAGTAAAGTATTTCAAAAAGATCAACCTAAAGAGTGGATATCATTAGATTGGAATAGGGAATGAGATGAATGGAAGACTGCATTTAAGACTAACAAAGGATTGTACAAGCTGTTAGTAATGCATTTTGGATTGACCAATGTACCTAGAACTTTCATGAGGTTGATGACTGAAGTAGTAAAGAAATTATTAGGTGAGTTTGTCATTGCTTACCTAGATGATATTCTATTTTTTAGTAAAACCAGAGGAAAGCATTTTTGGCATATTAGAAAAGTATTAAAAAGGATGAGAGAGGAGAAGTTTCTAATTAATGTCAAGAAGTGTAGATTTATGAACAAATAGTTGGTGTACTTGGGTTTTGTCATTTCTATTGAAGGATTCAAGGTGGAACCTAAGAAAGTAAGATTAATTGTTGAATGGCCTACACTAGTGAACATTGGAGAGGTAAGATAATTTCATGGATTGGCTAGTTTCTATAGGAATTTTATCAAAAGCTTTAGTAGCATTTGCACACCTATGACTAAAAACAATTTTTAAAAAAAAAATATAATATATATCATTTCAAATTTATGAGTCCCTTTGTCTAAAACTAATTAATGAATAGATAAATATGTGTAATGGTAAAAAATAATTACATATTTGATTACTATATACTCTTATCTCTAATGAATTTTAATTTGGTCCAAAAAAAAATTAAAAGGGTCTTAGCCATATTGTTAAACTCAATTTTTCTCTTGCTATTAACATGGTATTTTACTTTTAGGTCCAAGATTGAGAGTTGAGTTTCCAAGCCTAAAAAAAAAACGAGAATGTAGGTTTCAAATTTTAAATTTTAAGGAATGCATGCCAGTCAAAAATACATACCCTTTTTAAAAAGGAATAGGTGTAACATGTAAATAGAAATGGGTACCCATTTTTTAAATTTGTACTCATTTTAGCCTGTATGGGTAGCAAATTTGGCTTGGGTCATGGGTTTGCTCCCCATTGGTTTTGGGTTTGACACTGCTCTCGGTTTTACTTAGTTGGGATTGGCTTGTGGGCTATTGGGTCCCCCATAAGGGACTAGTCTCACCTTAGCTCACCCTTTTGAATGTTAGGCTAGGTCACATGAATACCCCTATCGTTAACAAAATAAAATAAAATTGTACTCATTTCATTTTAAAATGTGTACTTATTTGAAAATGATTACACATTTTTCTTTATAGCACATACCCATTTTAATAACCAAAATTAGTGCATGTTTCATATGACAAGGAATTTAGATTTAGGATCCCATTCCTAAATGACTATGTATTTCTATGAATATTTTTTCTACTCTTGACACTTTAGTTAAATGTTGACACATTATCTTGCTTTTACCTATATCCAACAATTGAGATTTCAATCCATATATAATAATGTAAAAATATCTAACAATAAACAAATATTCCATCATTAACTTCCATAACTCAATTTTTTTTTAGAATTTGTTAATATTGATCTTTACACTTCTCGTCATTGTAGTTCATTTATACCTAACATGCACACTCCCAATCAAGGGATAGTTTATCATAACTTTAAAAAACCAAATATTGAGTAGTAGGGCTCTATGTATAAAAATGGTTATCCTAATCCACTGAACGCAAAGTCCAAGATTACAAACCTATCTTCCCTAACTTACAATAAATGATAAAAGACCATGAATATAGGTGGCCAAATCCCTAAGGTGCTTTATCAAAGGCAACATTGCATTCGAATTTCACTCATGTAATTCTTTCAAAGCATGCCCAACCCCATGGAATTCACTTATTTTAAGATTGCATTTAAAGGTTTTTCTGGAGAACTATACATCCATGTCCATGCAAAAGTTTACTTAAGTGAA
>VDFB02028467.1:0-25759 GCA_007258455.2 Sequoia sempervirens
CAACAAGCAATTACAAAGATTAAACTATTTAAAAATGAACAAAACAAACACAAAGAAAACCCGGTTTCTTCCTCCAAGATTTGAAGCCTTCAAACATGGAGTTTGTTCCAAGTCCTCCATTGAATCCCCTCCAAGCATGAGTCTCCACCTCCTTCTCAAACCCAAGTCCAAGCACCCCAACACAAAAACCTCCAAAAATGAAATATAATCTCTCCCCAAATCAAATTCAACTCAAATTCAGATTTTCCTCAAATTCAATTTCAAGTTCAAATTAAATTCAAATTTAATTTGCAAACTCCAATTTCAATTCCAAGTTCAAACTCACAAATATCTCATACCAAAATAGTCAACTATTCCCCAAAACAAATATCTTTTCTACAAAATCCTTATATTTTGAAACCTTTGAACTTTAAATAACTTAAACAAAATAATTAATTTATTTATTTTTTTTCTTTTCAACTTTTATTTCTAAAAGTAAAATGTAAAGCATAATTCCAATTTTGATTTAACCCAAAATCTAAAGATGCCTACCCAACCAAATTGATTTAATTTAACCCTATTAATTTAATTAGTTAATAAAATAAATCTAATTCGTAATCAGATTATTTATTAATTAAATTAAATTAGTTAATTAATTATTCACTAATTTTCCAACATTTCAATAAGACCAAACCATCATCATTTATAAATTTCAAAAGTCATTTAATCACTTTTAACTTGCAATTAAACACATTTAGTCATAAATTAAACTACACAAGTCATTTAATATACTTTACCCTTGAAATTAAATAAACACTCAAGGGAAACTAACCAAGTTAAAACAACTGACCCAGACGACAACCCAACAACACGCTATGACTAGGGTGACGACTTGGTTTGGAAAACCTAGCTACTATCTCCCAATTAATTTTTCGTTGGTCAATGGACACGCTCAGACCTGGAAACCAGGTGGAGTCGATGTCATGTACCTGCCAACCTGCAACAAAGAACATGTCGAACGTGCAACATATATATGCATATTATGATCAAACACGCCGTGAAGAGGAAATCTCAGAATTGTAGGGCACTCGCAAGCAAGTGATACAATCCGTCCCCTTCACCAATACACAATTACTAATGATTCTAACATCAATGATATGATCACAAGCATAAAACATCATTTAATCAGCTATATTCTAAATTACTCCAAATCATGCCATATAGATAACATCAGAGTAAGATCCCATCACATCAACCTATAATTTCACATCGTTTAATCAATCATGATCACAAGTAATCAAGTTCCAAAAGTCAAGGCCTGTTCAAACACAATCGACACAACATGATATAACATGCACATTACTAAATAGTTCATGATTAAATAATCACTAAGTTTCCAGTCACAACAAGCATAATCAAACCTTACCAAGAAAGCAGTGCCGATCCAAATATCCAAAACGGAGGGGTGTTACATCCTCCCCCCCAAGGGTTAGGCTTACTCCTGGAAGCCTACAAGCAAGAATAGGGATAGAACTCCCTCAAAGCCAACTAACACACTATCAACCCATACATTCAACGTGGTGAAGCATCCCACCATCAAACCTCTAAGTCAGACAATCAAGGATTAACATACGTAGTGCCTTATGCATCAATACACATCATCAAGAATCATCATAAAGCCGCACCTAACGTAATATCATTTCAATGTTTACTCATCATTAACAATGTTCATCTAACTTTTGCATTTAAATCCAAGTACAATAGTTTAACATCTATATGATCTCTTAAGTCCTAATAATAAAGTTGGGGACTATAGGTCACACCAACATATGCACCTATAATGCAATTATCTTTAACATGCAGTTGTTTCGCTAGTTTCATCTCTCTAAACTTTTATTTACTGCAAAATGATTTCTCTATTCGTACTATACATTTTCCATAGTTTATGAATGCAACTTGGGGACTTAGGTCCTTTACCCAAGGTTCAATTTAATAAAACAAACATTCATGAATACAAAAACATTTCTCATAAGACGCAACATATCCCACTCATTTAAGGACCAACATCTTCATTAACCCAATAGAAAGAGAGAGAAGACAAGATATTCACAATTCTAACATAGGTACGAATATAATCATGGTTTTCAAAATCACTCACGCACTTCCACACAATGCATCAACCACATGAGAGCATGCACAAATCTCTATACTAATCAACATATTCATTCATTTCCTATTACACATTTCATAGTTCATTAATCAATATAACATGCAAAAGCAATCTCCGACACCACACATAAGGGTCAATCAAGCAATCACTTGCACAAAAGATAAGGCACAAAAGAACACGCATAAGATACTTGCATGAAGAAGGAGACAACAAGACTCCAAAAGAGGATACACACCCAAGGAATTCCTTGATACCCTCAAGGTCAAACGGAGCTCCCAAAAACATGAGCATCAATCCTCCACAACACAGGACAAGGTTGGAAAATTCCACCTTCAGAAACGCCATACTAAGGCACTCAATACAAGAGGTCCTATGACTATCTCAGCCCCCAAGCACTTGGAACACACCCATGAAACACACTACAACCACACTCAAGAACCACTCAAGGGTCTCAACCCTTTACACAATGAAAAGGCCAAGCAACAAGAAGGAAGCCAAACAAAACACACCTCTTGGTTGGCTTGCGAGCCTATCCCTCACAAAACATTCAACAAAAGACATGCAAGGGTGGAAACTACAACAAAACAGATTGTTTTCCACCACACACATAACACACCACATTTACACACTACACAACCGTCCATGATACATTCTTCCAGTAGAAAGGATATCGGTGCATTGTGAACTACACCGAGGATCCTATCCTTTCCACTAGTTTTCTGCACCATTGGAACTATACCACTTAACGACAACTTTTGGGCAGACAAGAGAAATCAACCCAAACAGAAAACCACACGAAAGAGAGACAACTAGGTCGATACAATGGGCTCATAGTGTCCAGAGTATAAACCTACACAACTTACAACATAATGGGTCCAACATAATCCCAGAGTTCCCAGTGTTTAAACCTGGGCTCTGATACCATGTGCAATGCCCCGCCACACAACCCTAGAGGAAGTTGCAATTCACCACTTAAACGTACCATTTTTTTTATTTTTATTTATACAAATAACATGTAAGGTGAATACATCTTGCCAACAACCTCTAAGGCCACGAGACAAAGTTTACTTAAAAACCCAATATCAATTAACATTAACATAAACTGAAACTCAAGGCACTTAAGGAAATGAGATAACATACATTCCATACAAGATAATTGACAACAGAGGATAAGAAATACCTCAAGATTTCAATTACATTAATTACAATAAGATTACAATACTCATTCCCCGAATGAGGTAAATCCAAAAGTTATGATTACACTTTACAAATTCCACCTCGATAACAAATGAGGGGTAAAAGATACAATAAGAACTGAGAGAACAAGGCGTGAGAAGAAACCGATTCCCACGAGCTCTCCAACTGGAAACACGAACACACGAACATGAAGAAGAACCAACGGAATAAGATGCACGCCACCCGACCACGTGGAATCCAAAAGGTTCCACTCCCTCCGTGCTAGGAGATAGTAACCAGGAATTCCTACCAAGATCATCTACCACTAGACACGGGTCACACAAAGCTGAAACAAAATAAATACAAGACCTCATCACAAGACGGAACGGGCAAACGTACAACTCTAGGTACGACTCTCACAAAACTGCCACAGGTTACATTTCTTCCCGACATAGAATAGATCAAGAGTGTCACAACTACATAAACAAACTGCTGACTTAGGAAGAGTGTCATCGCATAGTTCGTCAAGGGATATCCTCTGGGAATCTTCCTAGGCCCCGGCCCCCACTACACGGGTATCCTGGTAGCCTCTACCGCATTCCCGACACCCATGCTTACTCATGCGGAACCAAATACCTCTCGTAAAGACGAGATAGATGATCTTGCCATTCCAGGCCTTCCCGTCTCATCCCAAGTCTACAACAAGCCCTTGGGTCCATGAGCGAGGCATACTTAATCTTATTTAATGTTTGATGCATCCTAAACTTCTAAAAGTTTATTTAGTTATCACTGAATTAACCAACTTGCAAAAGGGTTATCTTGGTGCCACTTTGTGCACCGGCGCCCGATTGCAAGCCACTCTCCTAAGACAACACACATGATCATAATCACAATAGGTGACCAGATAACACGACCCCTCCAATCCAAGGAGGTAACAAAACAAGAAAGCTCACTCCAACCACTGGAGGAAAACAAGGTTAAACCTTCTCCACACACTAGAGGAAAGCAAAGTACAAACCCACTCCAAACATAGGAGGAAACCAATTACAGAAACCCCCTCCTTTCAAAGGAGGTACAAAATACATTACCCTCTCCTATTCCAAAGGAGGCACAAATTAGAAAACCCGAACATGAAAACCGGGTGAAATGACTTGGTGACTCATGCACAAATCCCAAGGCACAACAAAATTGACTCACGTACCACAATCCCAAACAAATACATGAACTCCAAACTGGAAGACTTCAACAATGACTCTATTCTCCCAACACTGAGGACGAACATCATAACACTACAAGCATTCCAGACAGTTATGTAAACTAATGTTCGGGTTTCCTAAACCCAGTCAAACACAGTTACATGACTTGCATTTATCAAACATTCGAACCCATTTCTTTCCATGACAAGAAATACGCAAGGAACATATCACATACTCGAAATTTCATATACTAAAACCAAGACATTTAATAGATAACATCATTGAAATGGAGTAGACCAATCAATCACTCTATGCCTCACAATCATGTATTATAAATAAAACTACTTGATTAACAAAACATTTCGATTAAATAATAAGTCATTCCTTTCTCTAAGTTTTGCCATTATATTCTATAATTAAAACACCTTGATAAATAGCACTTAGATCAACAAATCAGTCTCCAATTTCAACTCAACATTAACTAAATCAACTGTACTCATTTCTACTTGAACACAATATGTTTCCAATCAATTTTACTGAATAGTAAAAGCATATGCCCTCTTACCGACATTAAAGAGTTTAATCCAATAATACAACTTTAATTGATCAATTTATAATTTATCAACATCAAAATTATCAATAAACCAACATTTGACAAACAAAGTTCTTTGATTGCAATGAATCATTCGTTAATCCTAAGCTCTTCAATTTTGGTTCCAAGCTAAAGATCATAACCATCTGTGTGAACTAAGACATTTGTTATCCTAAGTTTCTCAAATGTTCTCTATACTTAGAACGTTGTGCTATAAGACATCTAGATGAAATAAATTAATCTTGAATTCAAATTGGCATTAATGACTTAACAATCTGTTAAACATAATATCTACTCTATATTACCACATGGATTACACACCAATGTGATAATCATTTTAGAGAAAGTTCTATTTTCGGAAGTCAATTATCATCTAAATGCGTACCCCTAAAAGATCGTTCCGGGTTCCAAGGTTTTCTATGAAAACATCATTTAAAATCCCATTGAATAGAACACATCTAATAATTTCATAAATTCCGATTAATCACGTTTTTATTCCTTATTATTTTGCATAAACAACATAGGTCTTTAATGTGCATGAAAATAATAACTTAAAGTCTCTTCTTTTGAAATTTACAACCATTTATAAAAATGTCAATTTCTTTGATTTTAATAACCCTATGAATTATTGTAAAATTTTCAACTAACATTTAACATCTTTTAATTACACCGGATAAAATAACAATTTAAATAAAATATTATTTTATTTCCATAAGAATAAATTATGTAGAGTTTAAATTTAAACTCATTTTCTAATTTCCATAAAGTCATAATTTATTTAATTAAAAATTATATTTATATATATATATTTTCTAATACATATAAATATGTTATATATAAATAATATTATAATTTTATAATATTATAATATATATTATATTTATATATATTATTAAACATATAAATATAACTTAACACCTAAAAAAAAATACAAATCCCAATTTTCGAAATTTCTAACACATATATTATTTTCATTTAAAAAAAAAAACACAGGGTAAAAGGCCGAAGCCATAACCCGCAGCTCCCCTGCCTCCTGAGGGTGGCGAGGTTGTGTGCCCTGCACACAACCCATCGCCTCCCACGGTGGCGGAGCTGTGTGCAAAGCACACAGCGGCCGTCGCCAGGGCGGCGGAGCTGTGTGCTCCGCTCACAGCAGCTGTCACCTGCGGGCGGCGGAGCTGTGTGCCGAGCACCCAGCAACCGCCGGCGGCGTCGGCGACCATGGTGGGGGATTTATCTCCCCACCCCAAACCTAAAAAAATAAATAAATTTTAATTTATATTTTGTTTTCAACAAGAAAATAAAATTTCATCTCCCCTCTTCTGGTATAAACCAGAAAAATAAATAAAACAGGGGAGGAAAAAAAAAACATAAATCTATTTTTATTTTAAAAAGGGGAAATTTCAAATTAGCATTCCCAGCTCAAGTTGAGAAAATGAGCCATACTTTTTGCCAATCTCAACAAAATTTAGCCAACAATAAGAGGGTTTAACAATTCAATTTGAAGAGGAGTTTTATCTTGGGTTTTCATTCCAAATCTCAACCATTTTGCAAATTTTCAAAGAATAATTCATGGGTTTTATAAGATTCAACAACCTTTCATAGATTTCTCACACATCCAACAAGATTTTCAACAAGCAATTACAAAGATTAAACTATTTAAAAATGAACAAAACAAACACAAAGAAAAACCTGGTTTCTTCCTCCAAGATTTGAAGCCTTCAAACATGGAGTTTGTTCCAAGTCCTCCATTGAATCCCCTCCAAGCAAGAGTCTCCACCTCCTTCTCAAACCCAAGTCCCAGCACCCAAAACAAAACCTCAAAAATGAAATATATTATCTCCTCAAATCAAATTCAACTCAAATTCAGATTTTTCTCAAATTCAATTTCAAGTTCAAATTAAATTCAAATTTAATTTGCAAACTCCAATTTCAATTCCAAGTTCAAACTCACAAATATCTCATACCAAAAATAGTCAACCATTCCCCAAAACAAATATCTTTTCTACAAAGTCCTTATATTTTGAAACCTTTGAACTTTAAATAACTTAAAACAAAATTCTATTTTTTTCAAATAAAATGTAATACCTTTTAATTTAATTTATTTATTTATTTATTTATTTATTTATTTTTTTTCTTTTCAACTTTTATTTCTAAAAGTAAAATGTAAAGCATAATTCCAATTTTGATTTAACCCAAAATCTAAAGATGCCTACCCAACCAAATTGATTTAATTTAACCCTATTAATTTAATTAGTTAATAAAATAAATCTAATTCGTAATCAGATTATTTTATTAATTAAATTAAATTATTTAATTAATTATTCACTAATTTTCCAACATTTCAATAAGACCAAACCATCATCATTTATAAATTTCAAAAGTCATTTAATCACTTTTAACTTGCAATTAAACACATTTAGTCATAAATTAAACTACACAAGTCATTTAATATACTTTACCCTTGAAATTAAATAAACACTCAAGGGAAACTAACCAAGTTAAAACAACTAACCCAGGCGACAACCCAACAACACGCTATGACTAGGGTGACGACTTGGTTTGGAAAACCTAGCTACTATCTCCCAATTAATTTCCGTTGGTCAATGGACACGCTCGGACCTGGAAACCAGGTGGAGTCGATGTCATACACCTGCCAACCTGCAACAAAGAACATGTCGAACGTGCAACATATATATGCATATTATGATCAAACACGCCGTGAAGAGGAAATCTCAGAATTGTAGGGCACTCGCAAGCGAGTGATACAATCCGTCCCCTTCACCAATACACAATTACTAATGATTCTAACATCAATGATATGATCACAAGCATAAAACATCATTTAATCAGCTATATTCTAAATTACTCCAAATCATGCCATATAGATAACATCAGAGTAAGATCTCATCACATCAACCTATAATTTCACATCATTTAATCAATCATGATCACAAGTAATCAAGTTCCCAAATTCAAGGCCTGTTCAAACACAATCGACACAACATGATATAACATGCACATTACTAAATAGTTCATGATTAAATAATCACTAAGTTTCCAGTCACAACAAGCATAATCAAACCTTACCAAGAAAGCAGTACCGATCCAAATGTCCAAAATGGAGGGGTGTTACAGGTCACCCCAAATGATTTTCATCAATTTGGTTATTTGATTTATTATTTGATGGGGAATATCATATATTTATTTCCCATGGCTTGAGTGGGTTTGGATCTCACTGGTATAGTGGACCATAAGTGTTGTTAGAGCTTCTCGAATATACATGTAGAATAGAAAGCCAATTTTTATTTTATTTATTATTTTGAGTTTATATCTATATATATATAATAAAAATACCAAATATAAGTTATTAAAAATATTTATAAGTTATTAAATTATTTAGATGAAATAATAATTTCATCTTATAACTTTATAAAATACTAAAATTAATGTATTTTTAATTTTTTTAATAAATTTAATACAAATAAATTAATAATTATCATATATAGATTTTTAAGTTATATATTTTTAATAATCTTCTTAAGATATTTTACATAACAATCCACATAAAATTAAAATAATTATATTATCTAAATATCTTTATTTTATTATTTTAAATTAAAATAAGTAAAATTGTATGGAATAAATATATAGGTAAAGATCAAATTACACATAGGATAAATATATATCTAGGTAAATTAAATTACACATAGGTAAATAAATATATAATTAAGTATGAACGAACTTCGTTAAATTTACTATTGCATATAAGTTTATACATTAATATACTAATTTTAAAAACAAAAATATTCTTTGATATCATTATAAAATATTTTTTGACACTAGAATAATAATTAAATTATAAAAGAATGAAAAATAATTATTCTTTTTAAAAATTCTAAATTAATGATTTAAAATTAGAAATTAGAAAATTAAATTTCAAAAATCCAAATTTTATAATTACACAAATTTGTTTCTAAATTCATATATTTAAATCTTAAAAAATATTCATTTTTTTCTTAATAAAATTGAAAACATTTCAAAAAGGAAAAAACACTCATATTCTATTTTATTCAAAATCAATATATATCTATAAATAAATATTATAAATTTAAGGTTTCACTAAATATTTTATTGTACAAAAATATAGAAACTTAAATCTGCATCTAATAGAAAAAAAATTCATAATAAGTGCACATCTCATTGTTAAACAATTGCAAAATTAAATACAAAGAAAATATAAAAACATTATTATAACAAATAAAAACAAGTTCTTAAATTAATATATATTTAAAACGAGCATATCTATCTTTAAAAAAATGCAATAAAGAATTGCATTTACACTTATCATATATTTTTAAAATAATTTATATAATATTATTATTATGGTTAGGGTTAGATTACAATTTAATTAGGGCTAAGATTACAATTTTGTCAAGGTTAAGGTTCAATTAGGGTTAAAGTTCATTGAAGTTGATGGTTCAATTATGGTTAAGGTTAGGTTTAGATTAGTGTGAGTTTTTTACGATTAGTTAAGGTTAAGGTTCTTATAGGTTTACAATTATTGCTATCGTTAATTAGGATTATAATTACAATTTGCAAGGTTAGGGTTCAATTAAGGTTAGAGTTCTAGGATGAATTAAGGTTAGGGTTCTTATAGGCTTATAATTATTGCTATGTTTAATTAGGATTAGAATTACAATTTGCAAGGTTAGGGTTAGATTAGTATGAGGGTTCTAGGATGAATTAAGGTTAGGATTTGTATAGTGTTACAATTACTATTACAATTCAACAAGGATTATGGTTAGGTTTGACATTATGATTCATTTGGGGTTAGGGATGGGGTTAGTCTTTAATTATAATGTGTATATTTTGGTTAGGGTTAGGGTTCATTTAGTAATATATTAAATATATTATTATAATATTTTAAATATAATAGTTTATAGGGAGTGGACCATGGTTAGAATTACGGTTAGGGTAGGATTAGGGTTAGTATAAAGTTTTAATCTAATTAAGGTTACATTCAATTTTAATATATTATTGGTTGCCCCAAAATATAGATTAATGGTTATAATCACTTTCAGTTTAACCCTAATATGAATATAATAATCACAAGAATTAGAGTTCAATCTATGATTAGAATTATAGATGCATTAAGAAGAGGATTGGAAGGATATAGATTGCACATGGAGCCTCTTAAAAGGAAGGGAGGTGGAAAGAGAATAAACAAACCAAGGGTAGGAGAGCAAAGGAGTTAAAAGGAGAGGAAATAGGATTAAATCACAAAAGAAATTAGATGGAAAAAATGGACTAATAATATATATAGAGAAATGAAAAAAGAAAGTCTAGGTTTAAACTTAACTAAAAAAAATGATACACTACTCTTTATAATTTAATGATATATTGTAATCAAACTAATATGTTTTCATTTATAACGTCATATATTTGGTATTTTAATAATCTATAAATATATATATATATATGTAAAAAATTAAAATAATAAATAAAGAAAAACTAACTTCCTCTATTTTATATCATTTTATTAATCTAGACTAAATTTTAGAAATAGATAAAAATATTTTATACATATATGATTTATACTTTAAAAAAATATCAATTTGTAATAATATGTGTTATTACATGCATTTAAACATATTAATAAATACAAATTGATTTAAAAAAATATTTATTTGTTAAAACATTAAAAGTTATTTTTTTCAAAATCAAAAATTAAATAAAACATAACAATTATTTAGTTTATTTAATAATGTATAAATTAAAAAATAACACTTAAGAGTTTGCAGCACAAAATGCTTCATATATAGCAAATTCTTAAAGGTGTTCATCAACACAACTATTTTTTCAAACACTTAGACTATAGCAAATTATAGACAATCATAAGCATTTGTGTATTTTTATGATCAACTGTCAAACCTATGGATCAAATTTGAATTTAAAAGTGTGAAGATCATTATGGTATGAAAGTGACATAGAATGAAAACAAAATAATTAACAGTTTGCTAGAACATAATAAAACACAATTTGATAAACATCTTGTAAATTAATATTATCTTTACTCTAATATCTAAATATACTAATATATTATTACATTTCAATTCATCCTTAAATAATTTATGTTAAATAATTTTATTTTCTATATATTTCACTTTTATTTATAATTATTCATTTTTTATTTATTTTTTAAATCTCCAAATTTCACCATTTAATTGGTAGATGTTTAAAAATATATCATGAGAAAGCAAACATAAGGTCATACAAACATTAAAAATTTAATTTCAATTAGTAGGGGTGGAAATCTAAAGAAATATAACTACTCTTAATTGAATTGTGTGCTCACAAATCACATTCTATGCACGCAAATATAAAGACCTAAAAGCAATATGAACTACAATTTGAACCTCATAATGATCGAGTTTAGGGTGTCCTCAAGATAGCCAACACGGGCAAGAAGGTGAACCATGCACGCATAGTGATGAATTATAGGTGTAATGCAATACCTATGTGTGTGTGTGTGTGTGTCTGCGGGTGCGTGTACATACCATCATAAAGTTTTTTACTATGTTGGATTTAGTAGTTAGGAATTTAGATTACTATCAAAGTGTTTTAAGAAATTGAAGACGTATTAAAAGATATATGAACAATAACAAATTATTTAGTCAATTTAAAGGATACATAAGCTAAATTGAACACACAATATAATATTTAATATACTAATTCATTAAAAAGATATAAAATAGTTTATGTAAGAAAAAAAATATATTTTTACTTGGTTTTTGGAAATTAGAGATCACAACTTAATTTAATGGCCCATGATTCATTTAACTTTTCAATTTATAATCTTGAAAGTTTAAAGTATGTCATAATTACAAAATTTCTTTGTTCTAATCATAGTGTCTTAGTCTTTGAAATATGAATCTATGTAAGAATAGACAATGTTTAGAAATACTTATAGTGAATCTTTTTATCCACTTGCAACTAAATTCTAGATATCATTGATCAATAAATTATTCTCTTAATCCGAGATCCTTCCTCTTGGATGATTCATTTGAATTATGGTGTCTTTAGATACACCACTCTAGTGTGCAATTTGAAACAATTCATACTTTAGTTAGCCCATAAGTTGTATGAAAATGAGAGAAGGATTAATTTCAAATTTTAAAATTTGAAATTTGGGGCCCAAATTCATGGGCATGGGAATAATTTAGTTCACTTCCACACTTGTAGACATTAACTAAAAATGGTGAATGAAATATTTAAAGATTGAGGATATGATTTATGCCCGGATAAGTAATTGTGGGATAGGGATTGAATATTATTAGTTGTCAACTTCCACAAAAAATTCATCACCTCAAAATGGTTCAATAGAGGCCCTCTTTCTATTCCATCATTTGTATTATGCTAGACATTGGAGCCTCTAGTTATAAAGTTGTTGCTATTGAATAATTTCAAAATCTAGATCAGTATTCTAGAGATCAATTGTATGGCTCTTTAACTGCATTTGAAATGAGAGAGTTTGGTACTAACAATGGTGCAAAAGTTGATATTGCTTTTAAGGATGGGAAAATAGAGAAGATTAAAGAACCAGATCAAGAAGATATTGATGATGTGGAGGCTAACTTTGGGAGAAGGATGAGAAGAGTTACTGGTAAATATAGAGACAAATTAACTTTCAAATATTTCCATTGTGGAAAGATAGGTCACTATGCTTCAAGATCTCCAAATAGAGTTGTGAATGATAAAAATAAGGAGAAAAAAGGTAAGATGATTAAGAAAAGCTATTATGTTAGAGGAGATACAAGTAATTTTGATGATGAATTCTTGTTCATGGCTTTAAAATATGAATTTGTTTTTGCTAGAACCCTAAAAGATGTGTGAAGGAATTCCCTTAAGAGAGAAATGATAAGATTGAAGGTACTTTGGTATCTACTTTAATGCTAAACAAGATAAAAACTATATTGGAACATTGACAATGATTGCTCTAATCATATGACCAAAGGCAAGAGTAGGTTTGTTAAACTTGAAAAGTATGATGGAGGACTTTTGAGATTTGCATATGATTCAAGTACTAAGATATGTGGAATAGGTTCAATCATTTTTATGGCAATCATAATACTGAAGATGTTTACTATGTTAAAGGTTTAAGGCATAACCTCTTGAGTGTTGGAAAGATGTGTAGCAAATGATGCAATCTTATGTTTCAAGATGATAAATGTGAGATCAGAAAAGGGTTTGGAACTGTGATTGTTGTTGGAAGGACATATGGAAGTGTTTATTAGCTTAAGGGTGTTGACGGCCATTTTTTTATGACTCAAATTAATGAATGTTGGTTATGGAACAAGAGGTTGTGTTACATTAATTTTGATAACTTAGTAAGAATTAGTTCAGTTCAAGCAGTGAGAGATCTACACAAGATTACAAATCACATTAATGTTGTCTACAAGTAGTGTCAGATTGAGAAGCAAACAAGAAGTTTCAAAGGAAAAGAACAATCTTCTATTAGAATACTAGAATTGGTGCATAAAGACCTTTTTGGTCCTACAAGAACAAGAATTCTTCAAGGTGATAGGTATTTCATGATTTTTATTAATGATTATTCAATGATGACATGGGTTACTTTTCTTAGAGAAAAATATGAAGCCCTGGATAGATTCAAAGAATTTAAAGTTATGGTTGAGAAAGAAATGGATTTGAAGATTAAGTGTTTAAGGTCTGGCAGAGGTGAATATTTCACCTCTAATGAATTTAACATATTTTGTGAGAATCATGGCATAAAGAGGCACTTCTCTACCCATATGACTCCTCAGCGAAATGGAGTAATTGAAAGGAAACACAAAAGTGTTCAAGAAGTTGCAAGGACTATGATGAAAGAAACTAACCTATTGTAAGTATACTGGAGAGAAGCAATTTATAATGTTGTTTGCATACTTAATAGATTTCAAGCAAAAGAAAACAACACAAAGACTCCCTATGAGATCTGTAGTATGGAAGGATACCTACTATTAAATACTTCAGAGTGTTTGGAAGCAAGTGTTATATCAAAAGAGATGAAGAAAACTTGGGAAATTTTGATGCAAGGTCTAATGAACGAATCTTCCTTGGATATTCTACTAAAAGAAAATCATGTTGGTGCTACAATAAAATATTGAGAAAGATTGTTGAGAGTGTGATTGTCAAGGTTGATGAATTTTTTCAGAACTCAGTGGTGATAGATGGATATGAATCAAATGAACCTAATTGAAAAGAAAAAGAAAAGGCTAAGGAAAAGGAAGCACACTTTGAAGAAGAGGAATAAGCTCCAAAAAAGACTCCTAGAACCCCTAAGTATGTGCAGAGAAAGCATTCTGAAGAATAGATCATTGGAGACAAAAGCAAAGGTGTACTAACAAGAAGGAAAGTTGTTGAAGAAGTAAATTTGTGTCTACTCAATTTAAACCTAAAACAGTGATTGAAGCATGCAAGGATGAGTATTGGATGAAAGCTATAGAAGAATAACTATTGTAGATTGAAATAAAACAAACTTAGGAACTTGTCCCAAGATCAACAAAAAAAAATAATAATTGGATGTAACTGGGTGTTTAGAAACAAATTGAATGAGAATGGAGAAGTGGTAAGTAATAAGGCAAGGCTTATGTGTAAAGGATATTCACAAGTTGAAGGAATAGATTTTGAAGAGACATTTTCCCTGGTTGCTAGAATGGAAACTATTAGAATGTTTTTTGGCTCTTGTAGCACATAAGGATTTCAATGTTTATCAAATGGATGTGAAGTTTGCTTTCCTAAATCAAAAGTTGGACTTGAAGAAGTCTATATGGAACAATCAAAAGGATTTCAATTATCATATAAACCTAAAATGGTTTGTAGACTAAAGAAAAAATTGTATGGATTGAAGCAAGCTCCTAGAGCTTGGTATGCAAGGTTGAATAAGTATTTGTTACAAGGATTCAATAAAGGTATCACAGATAGTAATATTTACTTTTAAGGTTGAAAAAGATCAAATATTGATTGTAGTTGTGTATGTTGATGACATAATTTTTGGAGGAAAGCTATGTGCAAGAATTTTGGAGAAGAGATACAAAAAGAGTTTGAGATGTTTATGTTTGGAGAGATGAGTTTCTTCCTTGGGTTACAAATAAATAAAACAAAAGTATATTCATTTCACAATAAAAGTATGTTAAAGAGATGTTGAAGAATTTTGGAATGGAAGACTCCAAACTGGTATGTAGTCCTATGGTTACTAGTTGCAAGTTGAGAAAGAATGATGAATACCTTAAGGGTGATTAGTGAAAGTACATATCAATGATTGGTGGACTACAATATCTAATTGCTACTAGAACATATATCATGCATGTAGTTTGTCTTATGGCTAGATTCCAAGAAGATCCTAGAGAGCCACATGTTGCGACAGTAAAGAGGATATTTAGATACTTGAAAGGCACTTTGGATCATGCCTTGTGGTATCCAAAGGATACTAATTTTATATTGAGTTCTTACACTGATGCAGATTGGGTTGGTTGTGTGGATGATAGAAAAAGTACAAGTGGTGGTACATTCTTTCTTGGATGTAGGTTGGTATCATGGCTAAGTAAGAAACAAGATCTAGCTTCTTTATCCACTGTAGAGGCTAAGTACATTGCGGTAGCATCTTGCTACACAAAAGTGGTGTGGATGAGGAAAACATTAAAGGATATCAGAGTAGTGTATGATCAGCCTATTTCTATGTTTTGTGACAATACAAGTGTAATAAATATTTCAAAGAATCTAGTGATGCATTCAAGGGAAAAAAATATTTCAATCAGATATCACTTTCTAAGAGAAAAGGTTGTGGAGAATCAATTGAAGATTGAATATGTGCCTAAAAAGTATCAAATTGTTGATATATTCACTAAGGATTTTCTTAAAAGGATCTACTTTTGAGTATCTCTAAGACAAGTTGGGGGTTATTGCCCCTCCTTCTTTGAACTAGATGCATAATGAGATGCATCAGTTCAATGGATATCAAGATTCATTTTTTTGGACTGATGTTGGTGGCTACCTCTTAGGGAGAGTAGGTAGTGGAATTGTTGATATGGTACAGGTTGGTGTGTGCTCCTAAGGGGAAGTATTCAGAGCAGTAAAGGAAAGGTGTTGTAGAGTAGTTGTAGGTAGGTTGTTTGATGAGATAGGAAAATAATAAAATAGAATGAACATTATGTCATTTTCCATTGATTTCAAAGGGTGAGATTAATGTGAAAAAGATCTAAGGGGGAGAGAGAATCATGTGAAAAAGAATAAATAATAAGGGAGAGAGAGAGAGAGTCATGAGAATGATGTCAAAGGAGAGAAAAACACATGTAAAAGATAAGTTATTTAGGGGGAGAAAATAGAAAAGAAAATCAGTATGGTATAGAGCTATTGTGTCTTTGATGTTTTTTCACATCATGTTTTTCCAACAATGGCAAAGGGGAGATTGTTGCAAGTATGAGTAGTTGGTGTTGTTATTGATGTCAACAAGCATGTTTTATCATTGATGTCTATTGATGAATAAGATTGTTGCAAGATTATGAGAAGTTGTTAGTTGTGTTGTGGAAGTATTGAAGATGATGAGGATGTGTCTCTAGTGCTTGGTTTCCAAGTGATTTTGAGAAAATTTGATAAAAAAGAGGAAATAGTGTATTACAGTGGCATTCTGGGGGACAAAGTTATGTTTTGGTTTTTCTTTGCATTTCTTCTAGGTTGAATATATGCTTGTGTGATTCAAATATGTTGATCAAAGATGTTCAAAGACTCTATATCTAGAACTTGGGTTTCTAGATCAATGTGCAAAGAGAGATATATTCACCAGTGTATGAACTAAGTTTGTAGTATTGTTTGTAGTGTTGTCTAGGAGAAATGTATTTGCTCCACATTTCTCCATGAGTTGGTTTTTGGTCTTGTAGAATTGGGAAGTTGTTCATATTGTTTATATCTTTCTTAATTCAAGATTTTTTGTGATTTGGTGTAGTACATAGCAAGTTTCATATGTCAGTGTGCATAGAAGGTAAACTAGGTGTTCAAGATGAATGTGTTTTATTGGTGTGAGTTGGGTGAAGAATTTTTTGGGTCTCAATTGGTTCGTGGATTGCTCTAGATCATATAGAAGCATGGTGTGTGGTTTGAAAGTCATCCTTTGGTTTGAAAAAGCATGTACTAAATTGATTAATGGTATTTACAAGAGTAATGACTGACCTCATTATTTCCACTACATGAGAAGGAATTTAAGTATTGATGAATGTGTAGCATGGCGTATGAGAGTTAATTTGGGTTTGAGCTATATTGTATTGTGGTCTACTTTCATTCCTATCCACTACGAGAATGTTTTGTGGTGATCTATTTTTGAATTTGTAAGTGTGAGGCATGTATGACTAACTTGAAGATTTTTTCCAAGTTGCACGGATGGCATAAATGCAAGTTGATTTGATGCAATATGTATTGTGTGTTGTGTTGAGATTTGTGATGTGAAATTAAGAGAAGTAGAGTGCAGATATGTGAAATGCAATGCAAGATACAATGGAGATTATTGGATGTAGTGAGAAGAAGGTGTCTTGATATTTTTGAGAGTTGTGGATGATGTTGAGGTGTTGTGGTGGATTCTCTTGTTGCTATTAGATACTTTTCTCATTGTAAGATTTTTTCTTCTTCCTTCTTTATACTCCAACACTGAGCCTTTTGGTAGTGAGCCTTTCTTCTTTAGGTAGTGACCCCTTTTGGTAGTGAGTCTTTCTTCTTTAGGTAGTGACCCCTTTCGGTAGTGAGCCCTATTTTATTTGGTGTTAATATTACTTATATTGTGAGCTAATCCTCACCATTTTTTTTCCTTCTTGGGTTTTCCATATAAATATGGTGTTCTCTTATGTATGGTGTTAAGTCATTTTAGTTTCTATTATTTTCTTTTTATGCTAATTCATCATAACAGACTTAAGGGTTTAATCAAAGAGCCTTGTGGATCTGAATGTTAATAAGGGATTTGAAGTATTAGGTTACAACTAATTCACCCCCTCCCAATTGTCTTGTGTATTTTAATATAAGTGGTTTTGTTTAAGGAATTGAAGTGGAAGAGTATGAGGGGACATAAGACGAATGTGACCAAGGATTATAAAATTAAAAATATTTGGGGATATAAATAGATTGCTGAGGAATAGTATTTGATGTGGATATAAGTGGATTATATGAAGGAGGAAAGAGGTGTTGGGATTGAGGAGATTTTGATGATATAGATGATGGAATAAAATACTGACTATGAGTGGATATGTATAACTTGGAAAATGGTTTTAAAGGTGTAGTGAATTGCATAGGCACATGAGGTATGTCAAGTGATATTCAAGATGTGTGAGTGGAAATGGGATTAAATACCAAGGCTATAGGTGATGTGGTGGATATCTTGGGCACATAGTTGTGCACAGAGGGGAGTTAAACTAATATTTTATTGCCAAGAACTATATCTTTAGGTTGGGAAGGTCTACCAACCCATAGATAATTGAAGACTAGTTCAAGGGATTATTATCTAACTTTTTCCCCTAGCCTAGACATGTCAAAGTATTATGGAATTTTAACACATATATATTAATTAATTCCTCTAGGATTGAATCCTTTTAGTAGTCAATAGCTCACTCCATTAAATATCTAATCTTTGGATTACTTGTGAACTCTTCAAATCATGGTGAGTATTCTAGTTGGGATAACATTTTAGGGTCTATGGTTTTTTCAAGTTGATTTTTTTTGATGAGATATCTCCCCACTTATAAGTGCATGATGAAAGAGGTTCTCATACCCAAGAATGTATGTGGTCCAATGTGATTGTTGTTCCATTTGTTTTTGTTCTTGAAAATGGTTAATGTGCATGAAGGTGGATTGCATGGGTTGTTATGAGGTGGATTGTGGGTTTGATAATGTTTCTCTCAAATCTAATAATATAGTTAAACTAATTGAGTGATTATTGGATGTGTGGTTAGAATTGATCCTCTTAACTATGATCAATATCTTATTTCAAAGCTTTATTTGATAGATTTTCATCAAGTGAGATAGATGAAATTATCAAGAAAGGGTTGATATTGATAAAATTTATACCTTTGGATCAAGGTGAAACAGTTTGAACAAGTGATTACTAACTTGGGATAAGATAAATCCCTAAGAGAGTGTTATAAAGGATGATTAGGTTTAGGATTTAGGATCTTAAACAAGTGTTTGAGGTGATATTCATGATACTAGAGATGTTTCAGATGTGGATTAGGTATGTTCAATTGATTCCTTATAAAGATGATAATGTTTTAGATGAGCTAATGGTGGTCGATGTTGTGAAAATGATCGTTTTGAGTTGGATATGGAGCGTTAAAAGAATTATTTACAAATTTAGGCATGAGGGAAGACTAGCAATGCTACGAACCCAATGGTTTGTTTTGACAATGATTTCACTTGTAGGTGAACAGGGCGAATAATACCTTCACATACAAGACTAGAAAGAGGAATATTCTTCTAGAAACATATGAAACAAGACAACCTAATGTGAATTCAACTTTTGGTAGAGAAAGATTGGCTTTAGTTTAATCCCAAGTCTTTGAAAACTAGGTCATGGTTGCACTATGGTCGCTCTCAAGTTTGATACGATAATACTGTTAATCTCAAAGGGACTATGGTGTCACTAAATTATGATGAACATTTAGTTTTCCAAGAAGTTTATAAAGACAAGTATCATGAAAATCAAATGATTTGAAATAAAATTCCATGACATTAACACAAACTATTGATATCACTTAAGTAGATTTAGCATTAAGAATTCATCAATTTCATAGAAAAATTTAAAAGATTTTCAATAAAATTCCATTCCAAGTCATCTATTTTTTGGAACATTTTTAGAAATTTAAACATCTACTTTAAAATAAAGCATAAAAATACTAAAAATTAAAAAAGGTGCTCCTGGTTATTCTCCATGCATACCCCAAAGAATCAATTAAATCAAAGCAAACTACTTTATGTAGACACGTGAAATTAGCATTATCCACTTAGGTCATATTCATCCGCTCATTAAATAAATCAAACACATCAAATCCATTCACCAGGTAAATCAGGTCTTTAGTCCTAAGGTTATTCATTTAAATAAATCAAAGGCTCACATCATCCTTTAATTAAATAAATCAAACTTTATTTAATTAAAATCTCAAAAGTCATTTCTCATCCCTTTTTGATTTAAATAAATCAAAATATTTGAGTCAAATTGGTCAAAATCACCTAATCATCATTAAGCTAGAATCTAATCCTAATTAGCCTAACCTAACTACCCATCACATCCTCTAGATTTTCCCACTTGCACAAATAAATCAATTTATTGATTTATTAAAATCCTTATTTTCCATCAACATGGCATCTTTGAGGAATATTCCCTCAAGTTTGAATTCAAAATCAAGTGGACATGTACATCCAACAAAGCAATTAATGAGCTCTTACATGTCCCTTGTACAAGTCAAACTCAACATTTACTCTCAAATTTTCAAATTTGAAATCTCCCTCTCTTGGGCGCATTTCCCAAATCTTGCACATCCCTCAACCTATGGCAAGTTGACAAGTGGCCTCTTTTCATTGGTCTATTTTTAGTCCCACATTCATCGATTTCACCATTCTCTCATCAAAATAATCTATAAATGAGAGGCTTTATTCTTCAACAAATCCTCCACAAATCATCTACATCTTCATGCAAAGTTACTCTCCTAGTTTGAGAACTAATTTTGCTCTTCATCATACTTCATCATTGGCATTATATCATTTAGCTTATCTTAGCAAGGGTTGGGAAAGGGCTATTTTCCACAATAGCACCAATCCACTATGGGATAGGGTTTGGTCATGTTCTTATATGCTTGTACTTTTAATTATTTTTGTTCTATTTAGTTTGCATTATTTTAGCATGGCTAAATATTTCATAGAGATACTAGTGTTACTTGCTTTAAACGGACTAACGATACTAACATGGTTCATTGTTTGAGGTTTGTGAAAATTAGTGTCTACACTTTACAATTCACCAGAATTATTCACAGCTACATATAAAATGGTGTGAGCTTTTGAAGAGGGGGGAATTGTTTGGACACTAAGTAGGTTTATAATTTTGAGAATAAAAAGTTTCTATAATTTATTGTATTGCTATTGAAAAATAAATTAGCATAGATAACTATAATTCATATATCTAATAGATCTCAAAAAATATTATTCTTGAGGTGCCTATATTAAATTTGTTGCGTTTAGTTGCTATAGGTTTCATAAAGTGAGAATTTGGTGAAAATTTCTGATTTCAATGTCCTACTTTGACAAAAAGTGGGACACGGTATTGTGGGATGACCCTTTTATTTCTCTACATGTTTTTGACAACTTCTTGTTTTATACTAAGGATTGTGGCTAAGAAATTATTAGATGAATTCAAAGATCTATGTGGTAAAGTTAGTAAATTTCATGCTTTTCAAATAGAGGTAGAATTGGATTCTATTTTTTCTAATGCATTTCTTTCCAGTGAAGATTATTTGGTTAAGTTCAAATATTTGATATCTCAATTCGCTAGTTGTGGGAAAGACAATTTTGATTAGGAATATATAATATTGACTTTGTCTAAGTTAAAATTACCATTTGTAGCCTTTTATTCTACCTTTTTCTCCACAACAGATGCCCTAGTGATAGATTTACTATGAATTATTTTGAGACATTTCATGACTATTTGACTAGAGAGAAATCTAAGCCTATCCACATAGATGCACTTCCCAAGAGTTAGGTATTGGTTGCCCAATCACCCAACAAAGGTAAGAAAAATAAAATCTAAGGTATAATTTAATGAGCCTCCCACCTCTTCTAAAGAGGATACACACAAGAACAAGAAATCCATACATTATTATTGCAAAAGAATTGGGCATGATGAACATAGTTGCTAGAAAAAATAGATTGATGAATTGAAGCACATTCTTTAGAATAAAAATATCAAATTTCTTTCAACAATTTCTTCTGGTTCTTCTTAGATTCTACACCAAAATCATCTATATAGTTAGGAAAAACTAGAGTTGTGAATGTGATAGAAGAGATGAAAGGAAAATCACTTTTTGCATCTACAAGTACTAAGTCAAAGAGATATCTTCTTGATTATAGATCTGATTCACATCATATGTCTTCATCATAGGGTAGGCTCTTTTCATTTAATTCTTGCAATTTACCACACATCTTGGTGGAAAACAAAACATATATGCATATTATTCGGAACAAAAATATATTGAGATAAGAGAAGGGAATTTTAATGATGCTTTGTGTTTCATCCTTGTCAGAATTTTTTTCTTTCCATCTATCATATTGCACATATTAGAACATGGAAGACCATTGTGTTCATGCTTGATTCTATGATTATTAGAAACTTGGAGAGTAGATAGATCATTTTTGTCGTGATGATTGATAATACATCTCACTTATATTTTTTTTCACATTTTATCTATATCATTTTTATTGGGATGGTTGATCAAGCATCTCACTTATACATAATTTCATATTTTATCCTAGTGAGATTGTAACAGATTTGAAAGATACTTGCACTCATTTGGATCTAGTGTAAATTATATTTTCGAGAATTACTTTAGTCAAAGGCATATGTCATGAGACTTATCTCATCTCTCTTCTTGGAGTTGGAGTTTCTTTGCATAAAATATTGGATTTTTTTTCTTCCCAATGAGAGAAATGATGTTTGCCAATTTGGACATTCTTTAGCATTAATCTTCATTCATTCACCATTGATATAGGAGCTACTTATTTTTTAGGAATATTTAGTCTCACTCTCTCTCTCTTATGGGGGGAATACTAATTATATATTTGTGATAGATTTAGTCCTTAGAAATTCATGTTGAGTCCTACTTTCATCACTTGTACATGTGTCTTATTTCATATTTTATTCCTTTTTTCCTATATTTTTTTCTCCCTTACTTTGTTTGTAAGAGATATTTAGTACATGGATAGATAAAAAGGATTAATCTAAATCTTTCATACTTTTTGTAAGACATCTTCTATATAAAAATTCCCTTACATTTAAATCTAAACCTTCAAATTTCAAGAAACCCTTTTCGAAAACCCTTCCTTTTTAGGAAATTTCTCTCTCTCTCTCTCTCTCTCTCTCTCTCTCTCTCTCTCTCTCTCTCTCCAAAAACTAAAAGAATAAATTTCTCTCCTTGGCCCTTTGGGCTACAACTAGTTTAAGGGAATCCATTATTTTGGAAAAGAGGGTAAGAACTTTACTGATATTAGGAAATGAACAATACAAGGAAATTAGGGACCATAAAGGCTCCCAAAGGAAATCAAGATCACCAAGTCACCAAGCCAAGATTCTACACCACCACAAAATCTACACCACCTCCCTTCATCCAACCATTTCCTCTAAAATAATCCTCTCTAAAGCTTGATAGTAATCATGGAATAAGTGCTCCCATCCCTCAATCTACCAATCCCTAGCATGTTCAGAAGCCCACTTGGGCAAACAATATACAACCCTATTCCACTCTCATGGGATGTGGGTAAAAGACACCACCTCCAACATGGAACATAGTTGCAAAATATGTCGAACAACTAAAGAAAGTTTCCAATTAACCCCTTCCATATTTTGCTTATTCAAGAGATTAACAATGATCTAAGAGTCTAACTCACATATAATCTTATGGCATCCAAGAGCACAAGCATGCTCAATAGCCCAAAGAAGCTCCAACACCTCCATAAGGTTGTTGGTTTGCTGCCCTTTATGTGTGGAGAAAAAGAAAATAATAGAGCTAGAACAGTCTCTCCCAACTCCACCTATCCCCGCACACCCATGATTACTCCTAGATAAGCCATCAATATTGATCTTCAAAATGTTTGACAAAGGAGACCAACTCCCAGTCATCCAAACTTTCTTTTTTAGTATGCCTACCTCTTTGAACACAAAAGGAGTTAGTAGTTAAACCCTCCAAACACAATCTATTCACAATCTCATCATCACTCCTTTACAAAGGAAATTCCACTTCACATTTAGCTTTCGCAGTCTCCTAAATCATACCAACAATTCTCTGCCACACCTATTGAACCATCAACTTATCCCCACAAAAAATCCTATGATCTTTTCCAACCAAATGAAACAAAAGAAATAGGGGTGTGGGGGCTCTTTTCTTTTTGAGAGATGGAACCCTAGACCTATTCCTACTTGGTTTCACTCAAGGAAACCTTAGAGATCTCAATCTAAATGTAGAAAGGGGAAATAAACCTTCCAATAGGGTGTCCTAGGGTATTATTAATGACTACAAGAGGGTTAACCACCAAGCTAGGGCTTTGAAAGAAAAATGATGTGCATGATCAAATATGAAACATAATGTTATGCAATGCTTCACTAAATTACCTAAAAATGGATGCAAAATAGAATATAAATTTGAGATCATAGGTGTGCACCCGGAAACCTATTACAAATTGATTGAAGACCTGCAATATTTAATATGCTGAAATCAACATCTGCTGGGACTCATACACCAATTTGGGCGATTTAGTCCCAAATTATGCTTTCTAGGCAAGAACAAAGATCTGTCAGAGATATGTCTAGAACACCTAAAAACTATAACTTTCACTATATTGGGACTCGTACACCAGAAGTGGCATATTAGTCTAGTTTGACCTTTCTAGAAAATCAAGATATGAATCTTCTCTTCAATCTATGCTTAACCTTCTCAACTTGATCTTTGGGTCTTAATTATTGAATTCTGCTCTGTAGAGGTCTTCTAATGATCTTGTAGATGATGTGACAACTTTCAAAACCTTGAACACTTTGAAATTTTTTTCCAAACTTACTCTTCAATATGTCTTCAACCTAGATGCGCAAATCACACACTAACGAGAGGGAAAAATGTTGTTTTATTAGTATAAAGGGGTTTGCCTTGGTCAAACCCCATTTTGGTAATCAAACCTTGTAATGAAATGAAATGGAATGCAGGAATGATGAATGAAAAAAATGATATGTTGTAACTCACCAAACCCTAGCAATAAAGTGTTGCAAATATGTATATGAAGTGGCTCCAATGGATGTGGATCTTGAATTGAAAGCTTGCTTGAATCTAAAACCCTACATCACAATTTTTAGCTCAAAAACAAACATGGCCCATGATGACTTTGACATGATGCTTAACACTTGAATAAAGCTCCAAAATGCTTGATAAGCAACTCTTGAATGCTCTTGTAAAAACTTTAATTCTCTCTTGATCACAAATTTTCTATTATGCATGAATACTTGAAAGCTTAGGAGAATTTATGAGTGAAATAACCTTGTATTTATACTTATTTATGCCAAATTTCTCAAAATTACAACACTACAAGCTGACATCAGATCTAGGAGGATAAAATCCTATCAATAATTTGAATTAAATTTGATTTTGGGCCACATGGAACTCATATGCTAGAAGTGGTGTATGAGTCCCATAAGGCTTACCTATGGGACACATTTTTCGAAATGCTTGGATTCATGTGAAATCAGGATCAGGGCCCTGAAACTTAGGTGGGACTCATACACCCAAGTTGGTGTATGAGTCCCAAATGAAAATAGAGGCCACACATCCTAAAAAGACATGAATTATGATTGGGTGTTGGTTTATG